>ML413169.1:5088-228773 GCA_005239525.1 Nicotiana knightiana
TCTTTGATTAACACACAGGGCAAGTTCTAGACTACAGGATCGCATAGAAAATCACTAAACCTCACTCACACATTGCACATGAAATTAGGATTAACAAGAACGCATTAATAATTCCCGTATAATAATCAAGCAAGGCGATTAGGTATATTCTTATCCTAACCGCAAATACGCTCCCCTGAAGGGTTAAGATCTTGCTCTACCCAATCTTATATGCAATCTAAAATTCCCTCTCCCGAGTTCAANAATCAAATAATTAAGCGCAAGATTGAATAAATAAACCAATATGATAAAATAATAAGAACAATTCAAGCTTCAAACTACAACGTTCATGTAGCACCCCAAAACTCTAGAACTAATAAACTATGAAATTAAAGGAAGAGAAGAGAAGAAAAACTAGGTAGAAGCCTCCTTCAAGCGTGGTGTGTGTTCCTTCACGTCAAATCCCCTCACGTGAATATCCGTGAATCAAAAATCCCCTCAAAGTTGTGTTTTTGGGTCTATTTATAAGTTTGGGACAAACCCTAACCATGTAGGAGACTTCTATTCAAACCGGTAAACACTTAAAACCTTCAAAACTCGGGATTGACCGGACATAGACCCAGGCGTTAAGCCCCAAATTCCCCCTTATAGCCTAGGCAGGCCTGGCGTTAGGGGCCAAACTCCCCACTAACGCCAGGGTCAGCCTGGCTTTTTAGGGGCCAAATGCCCGGCTAACGCCCGGGGGTTTCTTTTTCGACTCTTGAGAGTATTTTTGACGTTTATGCATCCATTTAGCTCGACTTCCATCTCCAATTCACCTACACATGAAATAGACTCCATTACGCAGATATAACGTGTATTTTTATCACAAAAGCACATAAAATGTACGGTATATAATGCTTAAAACCATGAATTCTAGCCACGCATCAGCTATTCCTCATTGTGTTGACTTATTATTTACACTCAGCAACCTTATGCATAACTGATTTCGAAACTAAGTCTTATTTACACTATTTTGAGATACACAATGATATTTTGGGTCGAGTACCCCATTTTACTAATAGCTCGAGAGGCTTTTTGAGAGATTTCTATGTGAGGATGCTATGGGATCGGGCTGCACGCCGCAACATTTTACATTGTTCATGATATGTGAGAGCTGAGGGCCTGAGTGATTATGCCACGAGATGGATTGATATAAGCGCTTAGGATGTAGGAGCCCCTCTGGAGTTTGTACACACCCCCAGTGAGCGCAGGTACCTACTGAGTGCGAGTGCCGAGTGCCGAATACCGAGTGCCGAGTGACGAGTGACGAGTGATTGGGAGGTATGAGTGACTGTGAGGTTTCCCGAGGGGCTGATTATGAGTGACTATGAGGTATGCCCGAGGGGCTTATTCTGAGTGATGTTACGCCCGAGGGGTAATTTATTATTCATGTTTTTTTTCCCGAGTGGCTACTTATGATTCATTTCATTTTTACACTAAACTTCTTGGACATCTTTCTGAAATTGTTGGAAATTACACTTTTCAAATGAGTTTTACTGACATTCGCTTTTTAAGTGTGATGATTTAATGTATACACTGTTGGAAAGAAAGACTGTGCTTATTGTGAATTGATGATTTGACTTTATGTGTTCCTTACTACTCAGACCTAATTTATTTTCATTACTACTGAGTTGGCGTACTCACATTACTCCCTGCACCTTGTGTGCAGATCCAGTTGCTAGGGCAGAGTGAGTTGTGTATCTGTTCCAGAGACTTCTCGGAGATTTTGCAAGGTAGCTGCACGTGTCCGCAGCCCTGCTCAATCTCCTACTTACTATTATAGAGTTTATTTTCCAGAGTTGTATATTTTTTGTAGATGCTCATGACCAGTGACTCCGGGATCTTGGGGTTGTATTTAATATACAGTGTGGCTTTATCTATTTTAAAATGATTTGACGAAACCTTTATGGATTATCAGCTTAATAATGATATAAATAAAAGATTCTTTATGTTTGAACGTTAGTTTGGCTGGCGTAGTTCCACGATAGGCGCCATCAGGACTAGTTTTGATTTGGGGTCGTAACAAGTTGGTATCAGATCACTAAGTTACATAGGACTCACCAGTCATGAGCAAGTTTAGTAGAGTCTTGCGGATCGGTACAGAGATGTCTGTACTTATCTTCGAGAGGCTACAGAACCCTTAGGAAAAATCACAAAATTCTTGAATTCTTGTCGTGCGAATCCATTTCTTCGGCCAAAAGCGTAACTCTTGAAATTCCTTTCATGTATTCGAATGTGCACGCGAGCGCTCGATATCAGTTGTGCATCAACGGCTTGTGATTTCTATGAGTGAGGTGCGAGAGGTGATTTTAACATGTTGATAATGGGCCATTCTGGAGGACTTGAGGCCGAATTTTGTCTGTGGCATGAGCGCTGAGATTTCATTGTGTGAGCACATGCGTTTGGGGACTTATATGTCTGTTGGTGTCCTTATTGACGGGAGTTTGTGACTGGATGACTATGTGGTGAGTGTGATTTGAGGGTGAGACGTGTTCATATCGTTTGTTTGTGACAAAAAGGGATGGGCTAGATATGTAGCAAGAACTATTGAGTGTTTGACTTCTGTCTGGATTTGGCACATGGCCTCGAGTCGTGAGTGTATGGGAAGACCTCTTATGTTGTTCAGTTGTGGAGTGAAGCAGATCCTTCTATTGTGTTATGAGCTCCTGGTGATATTTTTTGGGCTGATCATTGCCCCAGTAGCATTTATGTATATGATTAGCGATTTATTCCAGCCGTATTAGCACTCATTTGATATTGTATTCATTGATGGCATCCTGGCGTATACGCGTAGCCAGGGGTAGCATACTCAGTATTTGAGGACGATATAATAGATATTGATGGAGGAGAAGCTTCAAGCAAAGTTCTCCAAGTGTGAATTTTTGGCTCAGTTCAGTAGCATTCTTAGGCCACGTGGTGTCCAGTGAGGGTATTCAGGTGGTCAGACGAGTGTGGAGAGAGCTTCTAGAAGCTCAAGATTTCTTTGACCTCAACTTCAATATGGTTTCTGCCATCAGCTTCAGGTTCTTATACCGCGTATTGTGATGCCTCGAGGGTAGGCGTTGGTTGTGTTTAGATGCAGAAGGATAAAATGATTGCATAATAGCTATGAGTTTCGGAAGGGTATAGAGAGAGATCAGTTCAGGGCTATTTCCCGCGGGGTGTCCTGAGGTTGTGTGATCCTTAGGTGATTTTATAGTAAGTACTCCTTTACCAGTAAATCTTATATGTTGTAAGTTGAGTTCAGATCACTTGTGGGAGTTGGCACGGCTATTGCAATGGTGAATGCGAGGTTGGAGGTGATTTGGGATGTTAAATGGTTTGAGTTATATATGAGCTTATGAAGGATTTAGTTGAATCTCACTATGGTATGGTGGAGGTGTTAGAGTATGGTAATTATAAGTTACTGTTTGTTTTGATCTATGGCTTTGAGCCAAGTGGGGGAGTCTTCTATTGATAAGTTGGTTGCACGACTATGTGATTTATTGGGTTCGGTTCGAGGTATACTGGTGAATCAGTTATGACCTGCAGGGGTTGAGATTGAGAATGACTTGAATAAAGGGAATTTTGGATAGGGGTTGTGTTCTGCTTTATGGGTGTATAAGAATCATGGAATGCCTTGAGTTGTTATTGGTGAAGGATGTAGTGTGCATGTGGCAGGAATTTATTGGGTTGCATTAAGGTGGGGTTACTTCCTGGGGTGTTGGAGTGCTAACGGAGCACATGTCGTTCGGTCCATTTGATCAGTCTAATTAAGGTTTGAGTAGAGTGGATGACTCTCGAGAATGGTTCTGACAGATTCAAGGTTAAATATATCAATTGGGAATCTTCAAGGTGCGTTTTGGGCTAGAACTGAGATTTACGTTGGAGGGTGTCAAGACTTGTGGCATTTCTACACTATCATAGATTCTACATATCAGTATCAGGAAGGTGAATGTAATGGCTTTAGATTCGCAGGAAGTCTCTTCAGGGTAAGTATTTTGAATGTGGTACTTTTGGGGGTATTTGAGAGAGTATTCATCGGCTTATGAGCCTCAGACGGTATGGTTTTATGCTTGGGTCTTGTGTGGTGAGTCTAGGTTGAGAATTATGGTATTATAGAAAGGAGAAGCATCAATTCGAAGGTAAGTCAGAAGGAACTTGGATAAATAGAACAACTTGGTAGTAGGTCGGATCGGCGTGGTAAGGGATACGATTAGTTCTTTGGGTGTTCATGAGGTAATGATTTTTACAGGTGTTTCTTAGCAATGCTTGGGTTTTGGTGACCTGCGTAGCTTGGTTGAGTTAGAGTATTCAGTCCTGACGGTTTGGTGTTGTACAAATGGAATTTGGATAGTTCCTGATGGTTTCTACCACGGTTAGAGATGCATATTTTCTACCGGCGTGAGGTGCAGGTGAGGTATAGTGATTTTGCTTCTAGACGGGATCAAATGTAAGTTCTTGGCTAGTTGGGTACATAGTTTTTTATGGCTCCGGTAGAGGTTATGAAGTTCCCATATTTATCGTAGGATGGCATGGTGTACGCGGTACGTGTGTAGAGTCGAGATTTGCATTTGTGAGGTCACGGTTCAGTTCTGGAGAGAAGGTCAAAATTTTTAGGCATCATTGGCAGTTTCAGATGACGAAGTAAATAGTATCGATCGGGTGGCTTGATGAGGGTATACGCTCCATAAAGTGCAATGTGTGGAGTTAAGGGTGCTTCATTGGTATTGCGACGCTCTCTGGTTGGATCTACTGTCGATATTCAAGGTTGCTTGGTGACACAGAAGGATTTTGGGGGTATCCCCCATGGAATGATTGAGTATTAGGGATGTGTTATGTATTCGAGCGGTGGAGTTGAGATCAGATATAGTAATTGGTGCGCTTTATGACTTCGAGACTGAGAGTTCTTATACACAGGTTATTTTGTGGTAGTGAACTGTGAATATGCGGGCAATGCTAGTCAGATATTAGTATGTACCATGATTCAGTCATTGTGAACTTTTCGGTGAGTTATCTATCTATTGTAGGTGACCAGAGTTGATTTGGGGTTATTGGTAGGCCCGTATGAGTGTGTGTTCTGCACCGGGTCTAAATTGTTGACTCCAAATTGCTATGGTTGAGGGATGTACCACTTGTCTGTCATTAAGTTTATTCGTATTCTGGAATGATATATAAGTTACCCTTCGGGGTTGCGAGGAGTTGTGACATTGGTTATAGGAACATATGGTGCGGTTCTAGTTGGGCTTTATAGCTAGATTTGAGTAAGGTAAGTAATTGGGTATTGCAGGATTGAGACGTATTGGTTATGTACTTTCTGATTCATGTGGCACGGTATCGTCCGGTTTCCCCTTGGTTATCGCAATGCACTTGGAGTACTTGATGTTGAATTGCACATGGTTATTGATTTTGGGCCAGGTGGCTGGAAGTGTTTCATGTGACCCAGCGTTTGGATGGTATCACGCATTGTAGCGGAGTTATATAGAGGTATGATCCTCGGAGTCGGATTCGTGTGATTTGGTTTTACGATGTGTGCCAGGCTCTTGGTGTGATGTTGTGATGGTACTTGTTGAGCTGGCAGGGATGGTCCTCTCGTGTGAATCTTTAATATAATCTGATTACATTGGGATGTTGCTATTGAATACACGAGTTGCACATGTTATGGCTTGAAATTGTATTGATGTGTCATCTCATCAGAGTGGTCGTGTTGGATGAGAAGAGGTCATTGGACCTAGAATGTATACTGTCAGAATTGACTACAACATAGTTGGAAGGATAAATATCGAGAGTCGGCTTAGAAATCTGCTATATATCTTGTTGGGAAGGGGGAGCTTCATGTCTGACTGATCGGACGAATGGTTGCTAGTTTCTACGTGTTTCTTTCATCATCGGCAGTATATGGAAGTGTTAGAGCGAGGCATTGCTTGATAAGAGAATATGTACCTGTATTGGGTTGTTTTGAGCAACTATTGTAATTAGGAGTTATCGCTATGGGTGTTTGAGTCATGCGATATATTATGTGATTACATCTTGGGTTACGGATATGGATCGATGCATCGTGTTCAGACTTGTTCAATTTATAGATGTGGAATTTTGATCTTGCCAATTATTTCGAAAATGGAAATTTGGTTCTAAGGCTTTTCGATTAGGTTGGATTACCAAAGTTCACCTATGTTGTGCTATTAGATCTATATGGGATAGGGTGACGTGGGATCACCCCCGGCTATGTGCATGGTGAGGTTACGCGGCAGTTTGATGGTGTTGGAGAACAACTCTTGGCACGTTCGAAGACAAACGTATGTTTAAGTGGGGGAGGATGTAACGACTCGACCAGTCGTTCCGAGAGTAATAACCCTGTTTCTCTCATTCCAGCTTCATTATATGTGGTTCAGCTTCATTATGATGTGTTGGGCCGGTTGGTTCGGGTTCGGAGTGGTCGTAGTGAGAGATGAGACACTTAGTCTCTTTGATGAGCTTTATAGTTGAAAAAGTCAACTGGGAGTTGACTTATAGGTAAACAACCTCAGAATGTGGATTTTATAGCTCGGATAGCTTCATTAGGTGATTTGGGACTTAGGAGTGTATTCGGAATGTTGTTTTGATGTCCGGTGTAGAATTAGGCTTGAATTGGCAAAAATTAGTTTTTGGCGATTTCCGGTCTGCATTGGAAAATAGGCTATAGGGATCGGAATGGAATTCCAGAAGTTGGAGCTGGTTCGTAGTGTCATTTTGGATATGTGTGCAACATTTCAGGTCAATTGGACGTGTTTTGGATAGTCTCGACATCTTTGGCGAGATTTGGAAATTTCTAAGTTCATAGGCTTGAATCCGAGGTGAATTTAGTGTTTTGATGTTATTTTGGGTGTTCCGAGGGTGCGACTAAGTCCGGGTGATCACGTATGACTTGTTGGTTGGGGTCCCGAGTGGCTCAGGGTTATTTTGGATAGCCATCGGGGGATCTAAAGTGGGAAATCAGCTGAAGCTGCTGGTGCTGGTGTAACCGCACCTGCGGACAGGGGGCCGCAGGTGCGAGCCCGCAGAAGCGGACACAAGACCTCAGATGCGGATTTTGGTAGACAGGAGGAAGACCACAGATGCGGAGCTGGGGTCGCACCTGCGGAGTCGTAGGTGCAAAAATTTGATCGCAGGTGCGGAAATGTGCATTTAGGTGATTTTTTCTAGGTGCACCTGGGACCGCAGGTGCGAGATTTTGGCCGCAGGTGCGGAAATCCCTGGGCAGGAAGTATAAACACCCAACCTTCACGATTTTGAGCCATTCTTCAATATTTTCATCCGGGATTCAGCTTTGGGAGAGGGTTGTGAAGGAGGAAATCAAGAGGACTTCGTTGAGGTAAGATATTTGAACCTAAAACTTGTTCCCATGTGATTTTTTGACTGAAATAGGGTGGAATTAAGGGAAAAATCAGTGTGTAAATTGGGGGTTAGGGCTTGGAAAAATTGGAGACTTTAATTGAGAAATTGAGGGGTCATTTGTGGTTGGATTTCGATGCATTTTATATGTGTAGACTCGTGGGAGGATGAGGATTCTTGTGGTGTAAATTTTATCGAGTTCAGAGACATGGGCTCAGAGGTCGGGTTTGGCCAATTTCAGGAATTTTGGTTAAATTTGATAATTTCCGAGTGGGCTTTTTTCCTTCAGCATATATTGATGACATTGATCTGGTTTTTGGTTAGATTCGGAGAAATCGGGAGTCGATTCAAGACGCAAGAGCATCACGGATTAGTATTTGGGCCTGTTTGAAGTAAGTAATGACTGTAAATCTTGTCCTGAGGGTATGATACCCCAGACTTCATATTTTCTCACTATTTTTGGAGTGACGAACATGCTGGATGACGAGTGTGTGGCGTGCACTAACTGGGGATTTGGACTTGGTCCTTCCCATGGCAACTACTGAGTTGCGTATTTACTTTTAAATCATATGTTAAATCGTGTTTTCAGACTATTGTCATATTTGGGCTGTAAGCCATGTTTGGGGACTTGTGCTGACCTGTTTAGACCTTCTTGTGGGCTTTTACTGCTATTCCTCATTGTTTTGACTTATGATTTACACTCAGCTACATTATGCATAACTTATTTCGAAACTAAGTCTTATTTACACTATTTTGAGATATAAAATGATATTTTGGGTCGAGTACCCCGTTTTACTGATAGCCCGAGAGGCTTTTTGAGAGATTTCTGACTTAGTGTGGCTGAGGGACTATGTTGTGAGGATGCTACGGGATCGGGCTGCACGCCGCAACATGTTACATTGTTCATGATATGTGAGAGGCCGAGGGCCTGAGTGATTATGCCATGAGATGGCTTGATATTAGCGCTTGGGATGTAGGATCCCCTCCGGAGTCTGTACACACCCCCAGTGAGCACAGGTACCTACTGAGTGCGAGTGTCGAGTGCCGAGTGCCGAGTGACGAGTGATTGGGAGGTATGAGTGACTATGAGGTTGCCCGAGGGGCTGATTATGAGTGACTGTGAGGTATGCCCGAGGGGATGATTCTGAGTGATGTTACGCCCGAGGGGCAGTTTCTTATTCATGTTTTTTGCCCGAGTGGCTACGTATGATTCATTTCATTTTTACACTAAACTTCTTGGACATTTTTTTGAAATTGTTGGAAATTACACTTTTCAAAGGAGTTTACAAACATTGGCTTTTTAAGCGTGATGATTTAACGTATACACTGTTGGAAAGAAAGACTATGCTTATTTTGAATTGATGATTTGACTTTATGTGTTCCTTACTACTTAGACCTGATTTATTTTCATTACTACTGAGTTGGCGTACTCACATTACTCCCTACACCTTGTGTGCAGATCCAGGTGCTAGGGCAGAGTGAGTTGTGTATCTGTTCCAGAGACTTCTCGAAGATTTTGCAAGGTAGCTGCACGCATCCACAGCCCTGCTCTATCTCCTGCTTACTATTATAGAGTTTATTTTCCAGAGTTTTATATGTTCTGTAGATGCTCATGACCAGTGACTCCGGGATCTTGGGGTTGTATTTAATATTCGGTGTGGCTTTATCTATTTTAAAATGATTTGACGAAACCTTTATGGATTATAAACATAATAATGAAAGATTCTTTACATTTGAGCGTTAGTTTGGCTGGCCTAGTTCCACAATAGGCGCCATCACGACTAGTTTAGATTTAGGGTCGTGACACAACCCCCCCCCCCCAATGATTCAGGCTTAAAACATTTGACCAACTAATCATGTGAAGCTTTCTTTTGGTTTCACTCGAACCCCATATAAAGTCCCTTTGTATTTTATCAATTTTGTTGTGTGTTTTAGTAGGGAGGAGGGTGTATTGCATGTAATAGTTTGGTACAGAGTTTAGACACGATCGAGCTAGAGTCGTTCTGCCCGCCATATTGATGAATCTCATCTTCCAACTAGCCAATCTTGCTTTCATTTTATCTATAATAAAATTATAGTCCGTTGGTCTAGGATTTTTATTTAGGATTGGAAATCCCAAGTAGTTCCCAAAATTTTCACCCCTCTTAAACCCTAATGTGCTTGAAATAGTATCGATGATTGTAGGGTTACGATTTTGGGAGAACATAATTTTTGATTTAGCATGGTTTATGCTTTGACCACTAAGGAAACAAAAAGCATTTAGACCTAGTTTTATGGCATGGCATGATTTTTCATTTGCCCTAGCCATTAATGTTAAGTCATCTGCAAAAAATAGATGGAAAAAACTAATATTTGTTCTTCCTATAGTAATAGGATCCCATTGACGAGTGTCTACTTGATCAGTAATATATCTAGACAACATTTCAAGTCATAAAATAAAGATGTAAGGAGATAAAGGGTCTCCTTGCCTAATGCCTCTACTTGGTTCGAAAAAGGTAGTAACAGATCCATTTACTAACACTGATATATAGAGCTAGTAGAGATACAACTAAGAAGTAATTTAGAAAATTTTGATGGGAAATTGAAATATACAAGAGTGTAGTGGATAAACGACCACTCAATGCGATCAAAAGCCTTTTCCAAGTCTATTTTGATCAGCATGTGGCCATGTTTACCCCTAATTTTCCTGAGATTGCTAACTAACTGTTGAATAATAATAGCATTGTCAGATGCTCTTCTATTCTTCATAAAACTAGCTTGATAGGGACTGATTATGCTGTCTAAAAAAGGTTTAAGATGATTTGCTAGTATTTTGTGATAATTTTGTAGATAGTATTACATATTCCAATTGGTCGAATTTTTTTTATATTATTTGCATTGTGAATTTTGGGAATCAAACAAAGGTATGTTTTGTTGATTTCCTTAGGGATTACCTGATGTTTGAAAATACTATGACAACACTTTGTAACTGATTGACAAACAGTATTCCAATATTTTTGATAAAAAAAGGTGGAGTCCATCTGGTCCAGGTGCCTTGAAGGGCTTAAAAGAAAAAATAGAATTTTTGATTTCAATATCCAGTAAAGGATCATCTAGTGTGGTTAAATCTAATTTTTTTAAGATTTGAGGGATTAGTGCCTAAACCTTTCTTGTCAGTGAAGGTATGAGAGGTTGTAAAAATGTTTTTAAAATAGTTTGTGACATGTGACATGATTAATTCATGGTCCTTTATCCAATTACCTTCTTCATCCTTGAAGTAATTAATTTTGTTTCTTCTTCTTCTTCTTCTTCTTCTTCTTCTTCTTCTTCTTCTTCTTCTGTTAGAGGCCATTATATGAAATAATTTTGTATTTGCGACCCCCTCGTTTAGCCAATTGATCCTTGACCTTAATTTCCAATAGTCTTCTTCTATCCTAAGGAGATCGTTGTATTCTTTTTTAAGAGATAAATCCAATGACTAAAGAAAATTGCTTGTAGGGTAATTGTAGAGTTTTGGATACCCTGAATCCTAGCAAGCAATTTTCTTTTTTTACCCATTATGCCACCAAAGGTTTTATGTTTCCATGTTTTAACACCCTCTAAGAAGGAGTTACTGGACTTAGGGTAGTCATTATCTGTCCAGTGAGACCTAACTAGGTTAGGAAAAGCCGGGTGTTTGCACAAAAAGGTTTGAAGCCTGAAGGGTTGGACATGTTTTTGTCTAGTTATAGGTATAATCTCTATCATTATAGGATTATGATCCGAGTGTGTCTTAGATAGGTGAATTATTGAATAGTTTGAGAATAAATCACACCATTTCTCATTGCCTAGAGCTTTGTCTAGTCTTTCCATAATAAGGCCCCTATTTTTGTGTCTATGGTTTGACCAAGTATACTTGCATCCTTTATAACCTAAATCCATAAGTCTACAATTCCCCATTTTAGTTTGTAAATAATCTGCTCTTGAATTGTTAATTAGCCTCCCTCCAAATTTCTCATGAGACCCTATGATATCGTTAAAATCTCCACCTATCGACCAAGGTCCATCATAATTGTAAGCTATATTTTCTAAATTATCCCACATAATATTTCTACATTTATAATTAGTACTTGCACTAGACGAAAATAACCAAGTTTTTTGAATAGGTCTTACCTCAATTGTTGCATGTATTTCATGATTCCTACGAATGAAGTTGTGCACTGTAACTACTTCATGCTTCCACATTGCAACTATGCCACCAGATTGTCCCTCAGCAGGGACTTCAATTAAATCAGTGAAGCCAAAATCATCAAGCCACTGTTCATGATCAACCATTCTAGTTTCAAGTAGTGTAACTAGGAAAGGTCTATGTGTGTCGATCATCTCCCTAAATTCCTCTTGAAGTTGTCATTATTACCCCCTGATATTCCAAACTATAATATTAGTTGGTCGATTCATGGATTGATTGATGTTTGGGTTTTGTGGGTCTCCATTCTCCCTCACTCCACCCAGAAAGATGGGAGTCCTCCTTATAGAGGGAACCAGTATCATTGCTCTGTTGCCCACAGTTGGGTCTTGAGGTGGTCTGATGTCCATCGAGCACTTGTAGAGTGCTAGGGGACAATTGAGCACGTGCCTCTTTTCCTGCCTCTCCGTAAAGAGATAGACTTTTACCCCATCTAGGTTTGAGAAGTCTAGGACTTATTCTGAGTTGAGGTTGAAAGGGCCTTCGACCTCTTTTGCCCTTTCTGCTGCCTCCAGGTTCTACTCCTACATAGCTTGGGGTACGTCTGGTTCTTGCATGGCCTGGGGTGGGGAAGGAGGTGCATGGGGAATCTCTTGATACATCTCCTGTTCTTGAACTTGTTGTGTGGTGTCCCAGGGTAGAAATATCAGATTCATGACTATTAGTATGTCTGGGGGAATGAATGGTAGATTTGGAAGTAGGTTTTGTGGATGGATTGGATTGAAGTGGGGGGGGGGGGGGGCATGTGCCATTCGTCCCTCATTGCATGGACAAAGTTTTGATTCAGTGATGGAGATAGTGGTTGAAGAATGTTGTTCAACCAATTTTGGTTCCAGTAATTTCTCATGGCAATTCTCATGCCCTCTGTGACTAGTTGAGCTAGATATTGTGTGTTTTGTAATATCACTATGGTGTCCTGCCCATTCACTTGAATGTTGAGCGAGATGGCACGACCCATGAGTCCCATCTCCATCCAAGATAATGGTTGGCAATCTTGTGGTTGTGGGGGTTGGACAAAGATAATTTGTGGAGCTAGTGGTTGAGGAGGAGGGGATTGGTGGTTTTCCATTGGATTGGTTCTTTATTGTCGGAGAATTTAGATAAGCATGTGTCTTCTTCTCAAGAGTATGGAATTCTTGGCATCGTGTGAAGACAAAGTAGTAATTATTGGAGGAAGAATGTGTGGAAGGGTAAGTTCTTCCAGAGGAAGTATTTGATTTGGGGTAGGAGTAATGATTGGAAGATCTTCTTCCATGGAGTTGGAGTGGGCAGTGAAGATACTTATAGGTTCATTAGGAGATGTTCTAGGATTCCGTGTGTGTTGGTGTAAGACATTGGTCTTGTGATTGTTGTAGTTAAGGACAAATGGCTTGCATACTTTGGGGTTTTGATGTTTTCTAGTTTCTCCGGTTGGCTTTTAATGATTAATTGAGTATTAGTAGTGTGTGTATTAGTTGTGTTTGTGAGGTTTATTTCTTGCCATGTGGGATTAGTGCTAAGACTAGGTTTGATGATTGTGTTATCCTCTTCTAATTGCATGGCACACATATCGTCGCCATTTTGGTTGGACACGCTTATGTACATGTTGGAATTTTTTTATTTAAAAGGGCCACGTGCGGCTGTGCATGGTAGGTTGTATTGTAATTATTATTTTCATTTTTTTCTTTATTCTCCAAACCTGTTTGCTCATGATCAAGAGTGGTAAAGTGGTTTTGAATAGGAACAGGTGAATTGTATTCCATGTGTTTCTTAGGGGTTGATTGTTCTATGTGGTATTGAGAATTAGTGGAGACCTTAGCTTTGTAGTGGTGATGTTGAGTATCTTAGGCTTACCATTGTTTGTATGGAGACGATTTACAGAGGTACCTGGATTTCTTTGATGCTCCTTGGACGGTGATTTATTAGGGGACCGGATTTTCCCATGATGCCGCTTATTTTTATTGAAGTTGACAACTTCCATCCTTCTGTATCGTTTTCTTCATTTGTGCCCTCCTTTCTGAACTCTGTAATTGTTTGTGATATTGATGGTTTCTGGGCATTGGAGCAGGCGCTTGAGATGTGCCCCAGCATTCCACAAATTGTGTATAATAGTTTTTCTCCTTCGTAGTGGACGAATTGCTTATGTGAACCAATATAGATGTAGGGTTGCACTGGATGGTCCAGTGGGATTTCCACACATATACGAGCATAGCGACCCCTTACCGTAGTTGATGTGCATACATCTATTTTGAGTAGACAACCTATTGAATTTCCAATTTTTTCCAGGATTTTTTTATCATAAAACTCAGTTGGTAATTGTGGCAATCGAATCCATATGGTTGAGGTAGTGATTTTTTCTTTTGTCGCCACAAAATTTGGCCTCCATTTAGCCACTGAAAGATAATTCCCATTAACAAATCATGGACCTTGATGTAGTGTTAAATCCATGTTTGCTCTTTTAGTAAATTTGATGATGAAGTAGTCTTCACCCAAGTCTATTAGCTTTATCTCCTCCGATGGTTTCCAAAGTTCCTGGATTTTTGCTCGTAGGTATTGGTGTAGCATCCTTTTCCCAAATAACTTAACTATAACTGCATGCTTCCATGGTGCATAGATTCTTGTTTTATCCTCATTCGAGAGTGTTATCTTGATTATTCTATATGATGGAGCTTCCAGTGTTTCTTTCATCATTCCTCCATCTTCCATGGTGTAGTCTAGGTTGTAGTCGTCTGATTTGTGAAGTGTGGGTGCAAAGCTCATAGGGTCATTTGATAGCAGCATTTCCTTGAAAGTTGTTTTGGATAGTTGTTGTTGATGAAATTATGGTGGAGTTTCGTTGATGTCTGGTGGTTTGGGGGGGATCGACGATGTGAGTTGATGAGTTTTTGAGTTCATGCTAGGGAGCATTTTTTTCGACTACCTTAATTCAAAATATATGGTGTCATTATAGTATTTAGGATTTGTTTAAGTAACTCTAAGGTTTAAATATCTTTGTAAATCAAAAGGTTTTGTAAATTAATACTATCCAATTGATGAATCTTTTTGTTATTCCATTTTAAGTTTTGTCTTTGTATTATTTTTATTACCTTTTTGTATATCCTTTTCCCTTCCCCTCTCACTATCCTGAGCCGAAGGTCTACCGAAAATAGCCTATCTGCCGTACTAAAGGCAGGGGTAAGGTGTGCGTACACTCTACCCTTCCCAGACCCCAGTTGTGGGACTACACTAGGTATGTTGTTGTTCTTTGTATATCCTTTAAGTTCGACAGTATCCGGTCATTTTGCTCCACCTAGAATAATTAGTAGCATATTTAATCACCTAATTATTTAGCTTAATACTGAATAAATTTGTATTTCCACCTAGGATAACTTAATATTCCCACATAGTTTAAAATTTGGTTGGAAACCATAATTGTGGACCTCGTGTGCCTAAAACCTTCTTTTAGAGGCAATTTGAGTCCTTACCCGATCTTTAGCAACACTGACTAGTTAAAATAGAGTTCTACAATTTGGTTCCATAATGCACCATAAAAATTGTTAGGTAGAGACTCTTCTTGTCACGACCCAAATCCCAATCGCGAGGCCATGATGGCGACTAACGTCCACTTGCTAGGCAAGACAACATTAGTAGACAACTAATCATTTTTAAACCAAGTTGGAAGCAATATAATAAGGAATGAAAATTTAGAATTCTAAAATAGATATAATAACTCCAAATGCCTGACTAGCCAAATCCCGGAATCCGGTGTCACAAGCACATGAGCATAGTAAAAGTGATACAACCAATGTCTAAACGGAAATGCAACTGTTTGAAACAAAATAAACAGTAAAACTAGATAAGGAATAGGACTTTAGGGACTGAAATCACCATGCAAGTCTACTTCAAGTCTCTAGATGCAGATACGATTCGAGTAGAAATTCCACTGTACACCGTTGGGACTAACACCAGAATTTGCATAAGAAGTGCAAAAGTGCAGTATGAGTACAACCGACCCAATGTTATTCGTAAGTGTCGAGCCTAACTTTGACGAGGTAGTGACGAGGCTAAGACAAGACACCTACTATAAACCTGTGCAGTTATATACATAATGAAAAAGAAATAACAAGTGAAGTATTTAAAGTAATAACGGGGTGGGATCATAATAAGGGTAACAACAATCCAATCAATAAGCACAGAATCACCAAGTAGCCTCTTTTAAAAAAAACAATGAAACAACAAGTTAAATTCACATTCCAAGAATCAAGTAAAACAATGAAATCATCAATTTGCACGATATCACCCTTCATGCTTTTACTCTCATCCTCACCATATAATATGATAAATGACGTGGCACGACATCACCCTTCGTGCTTTTACTCTAATCCTCACCATATGCTATGATAAATGAAATGGCACGGCATAACCCTTCATGATTTTAATCCTCACATTCACTCAATCAATGATAATAATATGCAAATAAGGCACGGCACCCTTCGTGCTTTTCCCTCTTCCTCACCAAATAATATTAATAACTGAAAGTATCAAACAAGGTGGGAAGCAAGTTTCAAATTCAACCATGGTGTTATGATAAGAAAACTCAACTTTCGGTATCCCAAAAACTTCAAAATAAGCAATAAATACGAAAGAGAACAATTAAAGAAATAGCAGTCTAACTAAGGCAGGAAAAACATAGTAATTGAAAGAACATAGTTCACTAAGACAATTTCCACCGGCATGCTTTAACCCAATGATAAAACATATATACTCGTCACTTTGCATATACGTCATCCCCACACATATTCATGTAGAAAATAGAACAACTAGTCCTAATTCCCTCATGTAAAAATTAACCACGAAACTTACCTCGCTTCGCAACCAAATCAACAATCAATCACGACCTTGCCTTTGGAACAAGCCTCCAAACTAACCGAATCTAGGCAATTATCAATCAAACAATTAAAAATATGCTTTAGAAACTGCACACAAATGAAAAAGGTTCAAATTTGATTTTTGAAAAAGTCAGTAAAAGTCAACCCCGAGTCTCTTTAGTCGAAATCTGAGATTCGAACCAAAACCCAATACTCATTCCCCCCAATCCCGCTTATGTGATTTATTTCGAAATCTGATCTCAATTTGAGGTCTAAATCTCAATTTCACAAAATTCTTAAATTCTACCCAAAACCCCTAATTTCTACCATGAAAGTAATGAGAAATTGATAGAAAATAAATTAGAGTTAGAAACTGACGAGCGCAAAACGCACACTTAAATTCTTCTCGCTAGTCAAATATAGTATAGTATAATATAGTATCCATATGGATTGGATTTAAACAGCATTTTTGTAGTTTCTAGTTTGATTGTTATTCAAGATGATCAACAATTGATATTTATATGATTTCTAACTAAAATTAACTAAGACTCTAAAGCTATTGACTAATGACAATCGAAACAAAGAAGGTTATCAGTGGGGGGAAAATAGGGGTTGATAAGATAGATGGAACATAATTGTTTCGGATCTAACTCTAGATACTTCACTTCTAATTTTTAAGTGAGTCTCTCGAATTCACTCAATCATTTGTTCAAACGTTCAACAAAAAATCCTCTCTCAATTAAGTCTTAACTTCACGAGATGAACCACTTTAAGCACGTGAAGATATGCAAGAATGCATAGTGGATTGGTCTTTAGTAAAACCTCTTTCGATTATTCTCTTAACTAGGTTTAATCAATGATTTAACTTGCCTCTTTTGATTACTAAAAAGAATTAATGAACTCAAAAAACAATATAATGCAAAGATATCACAAGTTATGCCTCTCTTGATTACATGAACAAGTGAATATAGATGCAACAATTAAATCATCTAGAAACTCTTCAATACATAAAACTAGAGTTATAATCCACAAACAATCATAAATATACCAAATCCATTAAACCCTAAAGGGTACTAGAAATTCATCAAAAATAAAGTTAATGTATAAGAAAACATAAATTCAATCCAAACGCGGGTCTTGAGTGAGGAAGGAATAATGAAATCCTTGTGATCATGTTCTTCCAAATCCTCCTTAGCCTCCTTAGGTCGAATATGTGTCAAAATTACATAAAATAATGGTTTTCCATTTATTTATACCAAGTAGGGTCGAACCCAAACAAAATCACCTTTTCCTAGCCGAAATAGGAGAATAACTCTGTAAAAATTGCATAAGCGCACTTCATGGGGAGATGCTCCATTCGGGGCATTACTGGGGAAATCCAAAGAGTCAAAATCTATTAGAAAAAAGAAATTGGGCACTCGCGGTTTCCCATACGCCGCCCCACGCGCTGCGACGGTGGGGTTTTCTCAGAATATGGCTTTTTGCTTGATTTTTTATGTCCAGACATGGTCCTCGACCCCCGAATACGATCTTGGCTTGATCCTTTGGGCTTTTAATTAGACTTCAAAGATCCAAATAGATCGAGTTATCTCCACAACATCTATATAACTCAAAATCAATCCTACAAGGCATAAAACATACAATTAGTACAAAACACTACCAATTAAAGCTCAAAACAAGTAAAATGCATTGAATTCAAGTGTTTGGGGTTGAGAAATGGTGTAAATGAGCTAATTCCCATTTCTCCCTTTTTTTATCAAGTTGCAGGTGTCGCGTTTGCGAACACTTATTTGTAAATGCGATGCCCACAAATGCCAGTGCATCAGGCGCAAAAGGGTCGCAAATGCGGATAATTGCTTCGCATATGCGAAGCTGTCCTAAATGCCCAGTGGTCGCAAATGGGACCAAAATGTTCGTGAAAGATACTGACCAACCTCCGCAAAAGTGAACCTTCCCTCGAAAATGCAACGTCACCCAGCCCAACCCCTCTATCGCAAATGCGATCTGTTGACCGCAAATGCAAGCATGTCCTTGCAAATGCGAGATCTGCAGTAGTGCACAAGCAGTTAATAAACCATCCCAAACTCATGCGATACTCACCCGAGCCCCTCAGGCTCTAAATTGAAAATGCACACTAGTATAATAACATGCTACAAACTTGCTCGCTACCTGAAATCATCAAAATAATATAAATAACAAGATTCGATAATCAAATCTCAAGAATTTCTCAACTTAAACTCAAGTTCACATTTTTTCACAAAACGTGCCGAAATGCGCTTGGGTCACCTTGGACCCCAACCAGACGTGTATACAAGTCCAAAAACATCATACAAACCTACTAGAATCATTAAAATACTGATCCGAGATCGTTTATCCAAAATATTGACTGTGGTCAACTCAAGCCTTATTTTAAGTCAAAAGTCATATTTTCATCAAATTTCACATAAAAGCTTTCTGAAAAGCATCTCAGACCACACCCATAAATTGATAAAGATTAAATGAATCTATGGGAGGTCTCGAAACACTGAAATTAAGGATAATACTCAAAACGTCCTATCGGGTAGTCACATTCTCCACCTCTAAAAAAACGTTCATCCTCAGAAGGACATAGAAAATTAACTGGACTAGTAAAAAGTTGGGGGTATCTACTCCACATATAGGACTTGGACTCCCACCTTGTCTCCTCAGTCGGCTGACCCCTCCATTGCACTTTCATATAAGGAGAACATTTAGATCTCAACTTGCGAACTTGCTGGTCTAGAATAGCTACCGGCTCTTCCTCATAGGTCAGATTTTCATCAAGTTGTACCATGTTGAAGTCCAAAACATGTGATATGTCCTCATGGCCCTTCCAAAGCATGGAAACATGAAATACCAGATGTATCCCTACTAGTTTATAAGGCAATTCAGGCCTATAAGGAACCTCCCCAACTCTCTCCAAGATCTCGAACAGGACAATAAACTTCATGCTCAAATTTCACTTCTTCCCAAATAGTATCACGCCTTTCATAGGCGATACTCGAAGAAGGACCTTCTCACTCACCATTTAAGCCATATCTCGAACCTTTTGGTCTGCATAACTCTTCTTCCTAGATTGAGCTATATAAAGTCGCTCCTAAATAAGCTTAACCTTCTTCATAGCCTCATGGACAAAATCAGTTCCTAATAATCCAGCCACTTCGGGATCAAACTAACCAATCAGCGAACGATATCGCCTCCCATATAAGGCCTCGTGCGGTTCCATCTGAATACTCGACTGATAATTGTTGTTGTAGGCAAACTCTATAAGCGGTAGAAAATGATCCCATGAACATTCAAAATCAATCACACAGGCATGTAACATGTCCTCCATGATTTGAAAATTGCACTCGGACTGTCCGACCATCTAAGGATGAAATGCGGTACTCAGCTCAACTCCTATGCCTATCTTACGCTACCCGACTCTCCAAAAATACGATGTGAATTGCATGTCTTTGTTAGAAATGATGGAGATGGAAACACTTTGTAGGAGTATAATCACCCGAATTTAAATATGAACCAACCACTCTGAAGAATAGTAAGTCATCACCGAAATGAATTGTGAAATCTTAGTCAACCGGTCCATAATAACCCACTATGCGTCTTATTTCCTTAACGTTCGTGGTATGCCTTCCACAAAATCCATAGTGATGAGCTTCCACTTCCACTCTGGTATCTCCAATCTCTGAGTACATACAACCAGTTTCTGATGCTCATACTTCACTCGTTGACAATTCAAACACCGAGAGACATAAGCAACAATATCTTTATTCATTATTTGACTTGAGGGAATAAGACTTGTTAGTCTATTTACTACGTGTATTATGTGTGGGGACTGCGTATATGTGATTTAATAAGTATATATACGTTGTCATTGGGTTAAAGCATGTGGGTGGAGATTTTGTCTTTGTATTATATTGTTTCATTGACTATGTTCTCCGTTCTTAGGTTTAATCATTACTTTTAATTATTCACCTCATATTTATTGTTCATTTTGAATATGTTGGGAATTTTGAAAGTTGATATTGTTATCATGGCACTATTATTGAAGTGAAATTGCTTCCCCCTTTGCATTTGTTATTTGAGTTTGTATTTTTGCTTAGTGAGAAAGAGTGAAAAGCACGAAGGGTGTTGTCCTGCCTTATTTGAATTCATTAGAATATATTGAGAGTGAGGATTAAAGCACAAAGGATGATGCCATGAATTTTATTATTTATCATCGTTTATCATATATGGTAGGTTGAGAGTAAAAACATGAAGGGTGATGCCGTGTTATTTTACTTATGATATTACATGGTGAGGACGAGACTAAAAGCACGAAAGGTGATCATGTGCTATCTTAATTTCATTGCTTTATTTGATTTATTGATTGGTGATTTATTTGGTTACATTGTTGCTTATTTTGGAAGATGTTATTTGGTGATTTCGTACTTTCCGTTCTTATGATATTTCTCCTTTCTCATGCTCCCTCCCAATTAATATTTTATAGTTCTACTTGTTATTTTGTTGCTATATATATGTGTGTGAGTGTGTCTGTAGGATTTTACATAGGTGTCTTGTCATAGCCTCTTCACTACCTCGTTGGGGTTAGGATCGACATTTATTGAGTACATTGGGTCGGTTGTACTCATGCTACATTTTTGCACTTCTTGTACATATACTATTTTTGATCCCAACGGCGTCTAGTGGTGTTCTACTCGAATTTAGCTATATTCACAGACTTGAGGTATAGTTGCACAACATTTGTAGTCCTAAGTCCCATTCTTTATCTATTATACTATTTATCTAGTTTCAAACAGTTGTATTTGCTTCATACCATATGTGTAGTACTTTGGTTGCTAATGTATTCATGACTCCAGATTCTAGGAGATGATTAGACATCGTCATATGTATTTTATTATTCCATTTCAGACTATTTTGACTTATCTTTATTAATGTTTTATTTTGAATTGTTAAATTGAATAAATAATCTTGCTAACATTGGCTTGCCTAGAAAGTGAAATATTAGGCTCCATCACGGTCCCGAGGGTGGGATTCTGGGTCGTGACAAGTTGGTATCAGAGCATTAGGTTTCTTAGATCTCACAAGTCATGAGCAAGCTTAGTAGAGTCTGGAGGATCGGTATGGAGACGTCTGTACTTATCTTTTTTATGCTATGGAGATTTAGAAAAATTTCACTTCTTTCTTTCCCTATCATTTGATTTTATTCTATGATGTTTGAATCATTCCATTCTTATTGTCTCGTAGATGGTGAGAACACGAACGTCATCTACATCTGGGCAGGAACTGAAGCCCCCTGTTGCAGCCACTACCAGTGGTAAGGGCTGGGGTCGAGGTAGTGCCGAGGTAGAGGTAGAGCTCAGCCTAGAGCACGTGCAGAAACACCTTTTTCAGAGCCTCAGATCGAGAAGGAGGAGGACGTTCTTGTTCAGACCGTCCCAGTTTGACCAGCTCAGGTCCCGGAGGAGTTTATTGCTACCCATGTACTTAAGGATGTTCTAGTCTGCTTGGTGGGCCTTATGGAGAGTGTGGACCAGACCGGTGCATTTTCGGTGGCACCAACCCTCTCTCAGGCTAGGGGAGGAGCATAGGCTCCCGCTACTCACACTACAGAGCAAATATCTCCCATATATCAGACTCCAGCAATTCCGCTAGTTGGGGTAGTTCAGCCTATTGTTGCTATGCAGACTGGGGAGAGGTCCCCAATGTCTTCTGAGAGATTGATGAGGTTGGATACGTTCATAAATCTCTTCCCTATTCATTTTGGTGGTGCCCCTTATAAGGACCCACATGATTATTTGGATCGTCACTATGAAGTGTTGTGCAACATGGGTGTTGTTGAGTCCAATGGAGTAGACTTTGCAGTGTTTCAAATGACCGGTTCTGGTGGTGTCAGGATTATGAGTGGGGTAGACCAGCAGGTTCGCTATCCATCACATGGGATCAATTTTTGCAGCTTTTTTTTGGAGAATTTTATTCCTTTCACTTTGAGAATAGAGTACTGCAGGCAGTTTGAGCGCCTTCAGCAGGGTAGCATAACCGTTACCCAATATGAATCCGATTTGTGGACCTTGCTCGCCATGCAGTTATGTTATTCCCTAATGATAGGGAGAGAGTGAGGAGATTCATTGATGAACTTACTTTCGGTATCAGGCTACATATGGACAAGGAGACCGAAGGTGATATTTCTTTCCAGAGGGCCATAGAGATTGCTAGACGGATCAAGATGATTTGTGGTAAGAATAAGAGGCCTCGTCATTTTGGTAGTTTTAGTGGTGCCTCATTTGGAGGCAGAGGTTAATTTGGAAGAGGCTATCCTCCTATGCCAATTCAGTTAGTGCTCCAGGCATCCCACGGTTCGTCGGGTAGTCATGGTTATTATGGGTCTTATCTTGAGCAGATAGTCTATAGTGCACCTTCAGCTCCTATTAATGTACCTCCTATCCAGAGTTATCAAGGTGGTTATCTATGTCGACAGGGTCAGTTCCATAGTCAGCAGTCACAGCATCTGAGGACTTTCTATACTTGTGGAGAACCGAGGCATGTTGCGAGATTTTGTCCTATTTCACATGGCGGCATACCACAACAAGGTTCTAGTGCCATGGTTCCGGCACTAGTTACTCCACCGCCCGCTCAGTATGCTAGAGGTAAAGGTCAGGCCATTAGAGGTGGAGACCAGCTAGCTAGAGGTCGTCCGAGAGACTGAGGACAAAGTGGTGGGGCCCAACCCTATTTTTATGCATTTCCAGCTAGACCTGAGGCAGTATCATCTAACTCCGTCATCACGTATATTTTTCTAGTTTTCCATGGAGATGCCTCAATTCTATTTGACTCAGACTCTACTTATTCATATGTGTAATCTTATTTTGCTTCATATTTGGTTATGCCTCGTGATTCTTTGAGTGCTCATGTCTATGTGTTCATGCCTGTGGGAGATTCTATTGTTGTAGATCGTGTGTGGTTTCTATCGGGAGCTTTAAGACTAGTGTAAATCTTTTACTTCTTGATATGGTGGACTTTGATGCTATTTTCTTATGGATTGGTTGTCACCTTATCACGCTACATTGGACTATGATGACAAGATAGTGACCTTAGCTATGCCGGGGTTGCATCGATTAGAGTGGAGAGAGACTCCTGGAAATTCTACTAACATGGTTATTTCTTATGTGAAGGCTCGACATATGGTCGAGAAGGGATGTCTAGCATATTTGGCCTATCCTAGTGCGGAGGTTACTTCCATGGATTCAGTACTAGTTGTGCGCAAGTTTCCAAAGGTGTTTCCTGCAGATTCATCGGGGATGACACCCGATAGAGATATCAACTTATGTATTGACTTGGCTCCGGTCACTCAGCACATTTCTATTCCACCATACCATATGGACCTATATGAGTTGAAGGAACTGAAGGAGAAATTGCAGATTTGCTTGACAAGGGATTCATTAGACCTAGTGTCTCGCCCTGGGGCACGCCAGTGTTGTTTATGAAAAAGAAGGATGGTTTTATGAGGATGTGTATAGATTATCGGTAGTTGAGCAAAGTCACTATCAAGAAAAGTATCATTTGCCAAGGATTGATGACTTATTTAATCAGCTTCAGGGTGCCAAAGTGTTTTCGAAGATTGATTTGATATCTGACTACCATAAGTTGAAGCTTAGGGCATCAGATGTCCCTAAGACAACTTTTTCAGACTCAGTATGGTCATTATGAGTTCCTAGTGATGTCATTCGGCTTGTCAAATACCCCATCAGCATTTATGGATTTGATGAACCGAATTTTCAAGCCCTATTTGGATTCTTTTATGATTGTCTTCATTGATGATATCTTGGTTTACTCCTGCAGTAGAGAGGAGCATGAACATCATCTTCAGGTTGTACTTCAGACCTTGAGAACTAGTCAATTATATGCCATGTTCTCAAAGTGTGAGTTTTGGTTGGATTCGGTTGCCTTTTTGGGGCATGTGGTATCTTATGAGCGCATTAAAATGGATCCTAAGAAGATTGAGGCAGTCCAAAACTGGCGTATACCTAGTTCAGCTGCAGAGATTCGGGGCTTCCAGAGTTTGGCGGGTTATTATCGTTGGTTCGTAGATGGGTTTTCATCTATCACAACCATATTGACTAGATTGACCCAGAAGGGTGCCCCATGCAGGTGGTCTGATGAGTATGAGTTGAGCTTTCAGAAGTTCAAGATTTCTTTTACTACAACTCCATATTGGTGTTACCTATGAGTTCGGGGTCTTATACTATGTATTATGATGCGTCACGTCTTGGTCTTGGCGCGATGTTAATGCAAGACAGTAGGGTGATTGCCTATGTGTCTCGGCAACTGAAGGTTCATGAGAATAACTACACCGTTCATGACTTAGAGTTGGTAGCTATTATTCATGCATTGAAAATTTGGAGGCATTACCTCTACGTAGTGTCATTTGAGGTATTCACAGATCATCGGAGTCTACAACACTTGTTGAAGTAAAATGATCTAAACTTGAGGCAACGGAGGTGGTTAGAGCTGTTAAAAGACTATGATATTACCATTTTGTACTATCTCGGGACGACCTATGTGGTGGATGATGCCTTAAGCGAAAAGGCTGAGGGTATGGGTAGCCTTGCATATATTCCAGTTGGTAAGAGGCCGCTAGCATTGGATGTTTAGGATTTGGCCAATCAACCTGTGAGGTTAGATGTTTCGAAGCCCAGTTGGATTCTTGATTGCGTAGTTTCTTGGTCTTCTTTGTATGAGCGCATCAGAGAGCATCAGTATGACAACCCCCATCTGCTTGTCCTTAAGGACACATGACAACATAGTGGTGCGAAGGAGGTTTCGATTGGAGATGATAGGGTGTTTCGGATGCAGGGTCGGATTTGTATGCCTAATATGGATGGGTTATGTGAGTTGATTTTTGAGGAGGCCCACAGTTCGCGGTATTCCATTCATCCGGGTGCCGCCAATGTATCGGGATTTGGTGCAACACTATTGGTGGAGAAGAATGAAGAAAGATATAATGGGGTATGTGGCTCGGTGTTTGAACAATCAGCAGGTGAAGTATAAGCACTAGAGCCCCGACAGTTTGCTTCAGAGACTTGAGATTACCGAGTGGAAGTGGGAGTGTATTACCATGGATTTTATTATTGGGCTCCCACAGACTTTGAAGAAATTCGATGCAGTATGGATTATTTTGTATAGGTTGACCAAGTCGACGCATTTCATTTCGGTGGCGGCTACCTATTCTTTAGATCAACTGGCTGAGATCTGTCACGCCCCCCTTTTTTCATATCCTTTCGGATTAGTCAGGGCTTTTGACATTATTGGGACAAGTCGTTTCCTTTTGGGAAAGGGGTATAATGAGTTTGAAGAGTCGCCACCTAACGAATTAAGGTGCGTTAGGACACCTATTAAGGGTCATTCATAATACTAATCGCATAACCAGAGATTGGGTAGGGTCTTGAAATTGCTTCAAGGGGAAGGTGTTAGGCACCCCTCAAAGTCCACAACTGTGGGTCCCGACCAAACATACTTTGTGAATTCATTCAAGTAGCAAATAAACAGTCCAAGCACACAAACAAATAAAGGTCTTAACAGATTAACAGTCCAAGCAAACATATGTAAAGGATAAGGGAGGTCCTAATTTGTTTATCATATAGGATCATATTTGTACAATGCTCGGTAATCACTCCTCAATGAGGAGCTACACGTTGCATTAGCGCACAAGTCATCATATCCTTATCTACACATTGTCCCACCCCTTAGCTGTTATTAAGCGAGTTTTGGTTAACAAGCTCTACGCGTGCTGTTACTCGTCCCTTCTTTGGGGATCCCAGAGGAGTTTAGGACCTCTAGTATACTGGCAGTTCTAGAACAAACCCCTATGATTTAAAAGGGAAAACTAGGCGACAAGCAAGAACAAGTAGGACTAGCACATAAGTAACAAAAATAGTTAAGTGGCTCAGATTCACCTCCACACATAATGCAAATAAATAGCACGTCTCAAAGCACAGACAAAGGCAGCTTTTTATTAGAGAAAGGGACCTAAGACAGGGTATCTAAGTGAACATTAATATGCAGAACATGCAACACTGTGTCATAATGCAATGGCAAGGTCCTAATCAGTTTGCCTACTGATTTTAAGACTTGTAGGACTTTAAGCAGTAAACACAATTAACACGCAATTTCCAGTTTATAGAGACTAATTACCTAATCCTTGCCTAGGTGTGGGACTGTGCGATCCTAATTACAAGAGTTGTTTAAACAGTTTAGAAGTTTCTTAACCTACAACATGCTACTCTAGGTGACGAAGACTTAAAAAAGGGAATTTGTACCAGTTTTTATTCAGAAGTATGACAATTATATGAGAGACGATTTTCTATACCTTTTCATATCAGTGACTTATTTTAATGGAACTAGGCATGTTCATATAAAAGCAAGCAGGGTTCCTAGAACATGGTATCTAAATGCATACTGGAATGACAGTTTATTAGAACAAGATTGTTAACCTATCAGCAGGATTTCTAAGTGAAAAACATATATTGAAGCATGGATTAGTGATATGCCGAAGCAATAAATGTGAAGCCCTAAGAACATGATATCTAATGCATGTTTAGCATGATTTGGATGCAAATGAACACATTAGTCCTAAGACATGGCTTCTAGTGCATATTCGCAGAATGTAGAGACTAGGAACATGGTTTCTACCCAGTTTTTACCCACAGTACCATACACTACCCTCCCTTTAAACTAGTTACCCCAATATCTATTTACAAATTAATTATTACAAACCAGTAGCTGAACGTATTACATAAATAAACAAAAAGAGAAGAAGTTAAACTATAGGGATCCTGAAGCAGGCCCAAATGCGACCTGAAGATACCAGGCCTTCAGCAGTTTCAAATGCCAAGGGTTTCATAGCCAATTTCAGGTCCAAGTGTGTCATATTTCCTTAAGGACCTCAAGGATCCCGGGCAGTTCTCACATCTAGACTTTCATAACAGGGATTGATTAATTGTAGTGTAGAATAGCTAGCCCCAGTGTGCCAGAGTTCGGAGGAATCTCAAGGATCCCAAGGCAGTACACACACTGGAGGGGCATAACCTATTGACCTAAGATTGAAGTGAGAGTGCTTGACATAGTTTTGAAAAGGTTTTGATATGAAAACAGTGTTGAGATAACTCTAGGAGTGAAAAAGATTTTCTAAAATAGAAACCAGTTTAGTAGTAAAACAGTTTGGGAAAAATACTAAAACACTTTTAAAATCAGAACACAAACCAATTGGTCATAGAACAACCAGATTCAGAAACATTTGGCAAACAGATTCCACACAGAGATAAAGGGGTTGGGGACATATAGGAATCACATTTAAGGGTACATGAACAGGGTACAGGGATTGAATTAATTAATAATGAACTAGTGCAGGAATGAAACATATAGGGTTTGGGTTTCAAGATTTAACAAGAGACATACCAGTTGAAGAAAGAAGTTCAGAATATAAAGCAGGTATAGTTTCAATATCTAGACTTGGCTTTCAGCCGGCTAGACCGAGAGTTAACACAAGTAGCAGAGAAAGAAAAGAGAGTTTGAGTTTGAGTGTGAGTGTGTGTATTCTGAACTTAGTTCGTGCCTTGAGAGGTAAAACAAGAGATATAGTAGTTTAAGAGTAGGACAAACAAGGTAAAAGAAATCAGAAGCAAACAATTAAGGAAATCACAGAGTCCAATCACATAAGGAGTTCAGAATAGACCCTTTTAATTAAGGCAATTAATTCAAACGGTAATAACAGGGATTCAATTAAGGTAAGAAATTAAAATCAAACCAAATAAGGGAGCCAGAACAAGCTCCTTTAATTAAGGGCAATTGATCAAACGGTAATAATAGGGGCTAATTAAGGAAAGAATACCAATCATACCATGTAAAGGAATAATTAAGAATACACAGTTATACATGCAATTAAATAAGGCAGGGATAGATAAGTAAGGTCATAAACAAGGAGACAGACAAGACTTGGGCATACAAAATCTCTAATAGAGCAAATCAATTAGTCAGAATTTCAAAGTAATACTGAATTCTGGAGGGAAAGATATCAACTTCCACAAATAGAGAATGAGTTAAGTAAAACTTCAGAAACACATAGAAATTAGTCCGGAAAATTGACTCAGAAATCCTAATAGAGATGAACTAGGGTAAAAATCATAAGACACTGAATTTGACTAAGGAAAATTGTGTAGGTTAAAGATACATAGTGAATGAATACAACTAGTAACATTGAAAACTCATAATCGAAGCAAAAAGAGAAACAATGCCACAAGTAACACAGAAAACCCAGAATCGAAGCAAAATATAAAGAAAATGGAGTTTTAGCATAAATCGACAAGGGTTTAGGAAAATTCAACCTAAATCGGTCAAAATCACATAAGAACAGAATATTAAACATTCAAAATTAGAAAACCTTTTGGAGAAGATGATTTTCAGTAAACCCTAGTTTTAGGAAAACGGAAAATCACTTGAAAAACCAGAAAAATTTTAAGGAAATGTGTGAGATAGGCTCGATCCATCTCAGATCTGTACAGATCTGAGAAGATCGAAGATAGAATATTAGGGTTTTGAGAAAATAGCATATAGACGAAGACGAAGCTTAGAAATCCATGGGTTTAGGTAAAAGCAAGAAGATCTTACTAGAGATCGAACCAGAATGGCCTGAAACAGGCAAGCAAAAGCCAAAGCCGCAAAGGGTCTGAACCTGGTCCCTTGAGGACTTTAGAGACAAGTACTACCAGCATAAGAGATCCATGAGAGACCTGAGGGTGGTGAGGAACCACCATGGTTGATGACGGAGAGTGACGGAGATGTGAGATTAGGGTTAGGGCAGAGAGGATTTGGAGGGGAGAGTGAAGTGTGACGGCGGAGAGGGTGAGNTAGCTAATAAGGTGTTTTGGGCTGGTTATATAGGTTGCAATTGAAATAATAATAAGCTATTTGTTAGATACCCAAAATAAATTAATAAAAATAATTACTAATCTATAAAAAAATGAATTTCATGTATAGAAAATTTTTAAAGAAGGTTATTTAGTATTTGAAATACAAAAGACTAATTTCTGGTAAAAATAATACAAAATTGTATGCATGGATTATAATTGCAAAGTTATTGCAATTGTAGCCAAAAAGTGCCAAATTGGCTATTTATAGAATAATTTGGACTTAATAGGACCATAATAGTAATATTAAATCAGGAAAAATGTTTTGAAATCATTTGTGATGCAATTTATAATTATTTATTGGAATAAAATACTGGGCAAATTAATAAAATATGTAGAAAATTATGAAGAAATACCAATTGATTCTAATGCATGATTTTGAAGACATATATGTATTTTAAAATATTTTTTAGGAAAAATTGGGTATTAACAAGATCTATATCTGGGAGATTGTTCGTCTCCACGGCATTCCGGTGTCTATTATTTCCGATCAAGGCACACATTTCACATCACATTTCTGGAGAGCTATTGCAGCAGGAGATATGTACGCCGGTTGAGTTGAGTACAACATTTCACCCCCAGACGGACGGGCAGTCCGAGTGCACAATTCAAATCTTGGAGGACATGCTACGTATGTGTGTTATATATTTCATTGGGTTTTTGGGATAGTTCTTACCGCTTGCGGAGTTTACCTACAACAACAACTACCAATCGAGTATTCAAATGGCTCCTTATGTGGCCTTATATGGGAGGTGGTATCATTGTCTAGTCGGTTGGTTTGACTCGAAAGAGTCTAGGTTATTGGGCACTATTTGGTTTGGGATGCCTTGGAGAAAGTCAAGTTGATTCAGGATCGGCTTCGTACAACCTAGTCTAGGTAGAAGAGTTACACTGATCGGAGGGCTCGTGATGTAGCATTCATGGTGGGAGAGAGGGTTTTGCTGCAGGTTTCACCCATGAAGGGTGTGAAGAGGTTCGGAAAGAAGGACAAGTTGAGCCCTAGGTATATCGGTCAATTTGAGATCCTTGAGAAAGTTGGCAAGGTGACCTACCGACTTGCATTGCCACCTAACTTATCGGCAATTCACCTGGTGTTTTATGTTTCCATGCTCCGGAAGTATCACGGTGATCAGTCCCATGTATTAAATTTCAGCTTAGTCCAATTGGACACAAATTTGACTTATGATGAGGAGTCGGTGACTATTCTAGCACGACAATTCCGGAAGTTGAGGTCTAAGAGTTATCATTATGTGAGAGTGCAGTGGAGAGGTTAGTTGATCGAGGTAGATATGTGGGAGTCTGAGTCCGATATGCGAAGTAGATACCCACACCTTTTCACCAGTCCAGGTACTTTCTATATCCGTTCGAGGATGAACATTTCTTTTGGAGATGGAGAATGTGATAACCCGATAGGTCATTTTGAGTACTAGCCCTTATTTTCATGTTCCGAGACTTCTATTAGCTCCATTTAATTTGCGTGCATAGTCCGTGTCTTTTTGTGAAAAAAATTTATGTGAAAATTTGAAGAAAACATGATTTTTGACTTTAAAAATAACTTGATTTTATGTAAACGACTCTGGATTGGTATTTTGGCGATACCAACGGGCCCGTATTGTGATTTTGTACTTGGGTGTATGCCCGGAATTGAATTCGAAAGTCCCTATGTTGATTTGACTTGTTTTGCCGAAAGATAGTAATTTGAAGGTTTGGAAACTTCCTAGGTTTGACCGACTTTATGGCTTTCGAGTTCGAATTTTGGTTTCGAGACTTGGTAAAAGTTCCATTTTATTACTTGAAACTTGTCTGCAAATCGCAGTTGGTTTGATAGGATTCAGACTTTTGGTTGTGAGTTTAGAAGTTCTTGAGTTTTCTTGGAAATTTCATGCATTTTGACGTCTGATTCGTAGTTCTAGGTGTTATTTTGGTATTTTGATCGCGCGAGCGAGTTTGTATGATGTTATTAAACTTGTGTGCATGTGTGGTTTGGAGCCCGAGGGGCTCGGGTGTGTTTCGGATAGGCTACATACCATTTTGGACTTAGAAATTTGCTAGTTTTCAGCTGTTGTTGGTGTCTGGTACATTGTGCTTCGCGATCACGAATGGAAATTTAGGCCAGGGAGGAATTTCTTCTTCGCGAACGTGAAGTGGGGGGGGGGGGGGGGGGGGTTACCTTTCGCGAACGCGACCTGCTATCCGCGAGCACGGAGCTTGTGGAGATCTGAGGGGTGTTTTATCTGTTACTTTTCGCTAACACATTATTTGGCTCGCGAACGCGAAGGCAGGGAGAATAAGCCTAGCGAATGCAAAGTGTAGCTCATGAACATGAAGGCCTTTTGGCCGCTGTGCTTCGCGATCGCGTCAGGTGCTTCGCGAACGCGAAGAACACCTGACGCCCAGTGATTTAAACATTCCAAAGTGGGGATCTTCTTCATTTTTTACCATTTTCAAGTTTGAGCTCGCCCTATAGGCGATTTTGAAGAGGATTTTCATCCCAACTTCATTGTTTAGTAGATTTTAACTTGTTTTATTACATTTTCATAAACACCCATTGATTTTAATCTTTGATCTATGAATTTGTCATGGTAAAAATTAGAGATTTAGGTAGAAATTGAGAATTTTGAGAAATTGAGATTTAGACCTCAAATTGAGGTCAGCATTCGAAACTAATTACATACTGGGCTCGATGGTGAATGGGTAATTGAATTTTGGTCCGAATCTCAGGTTTTGACCAAGTGGGCTCAGGGTTGACTTTTGTTGAATTTTCCAAAATCATTAAAGATTAAATCTTTTTCACTTATGAGTAGTTTTTAAAGCCTATTTTGTATTATTTGAATTATATTTGACTAGATTTGATTGATTTGGAGTCTAATTCTAGAGGAAAATCCGCCAGTTGAGCACTGATTTGGTTGTAGAGTGAGGTAACTGTTGATGTTAACCTTGACTTGAGGGATTAGGACTTGTTAGTCTATTGGCTACATGTATTATGTGTGGGGACGGTGTATATGTGAGCTGACAAGTACATATCCGTTGCCGTTGGATTAAAGCATGCAGGTGAAAATTGTTCTTTGCATTATATTGTTTCATTGACTATGTTCTCCATGCTTAGGTTAGATTATCACTTTTAATTGTTCGCCTCATATTGTTTATTTTGAATATGTTGGAAATTTTGAAAGTTGAGTTTGTTATCATGGCACTATAATTGAAGTGAAATTGCTTCCCACATTGTTATTCAGATTTGTATTGTTGCTTGGTGAGGAAAAGTGAAAAGCACGAAGGGTGTTTTTGTGCCTTATTTTCATTCATTATAATATATTGAGAGCTATTGAGGATTAAAGCACGAAGGGTGATGCCGTGCATTTGATTATTTATCATCATTTATCATATTATGGGAGGTTGAGAGTAAACGCACGACGGGTGATACATGCCATATTATTTATGATATTACATGGTGAGAACGAGAGTAAAAGTATGACGGGTGATGCCGTGGAATCTTTATTTCATTGCCTTATTTGATTTCCGGATTGGTGATTTACTTGATTACATTATTGCTTATTTCGGAAGATGTTATTTTGTGATTTCGTACTTTCTGTTCTTATAATATTTTCCCTTTCACATGTCCCTTCCAGTTAATATTTTGTTGTTAATATATATATATATATATATATATATATATATATATATATGCAGGATTTTACGTAAGTGTCTTGTCATATCTTTATCACTATCTGTTCGAGGTTAGGCTCGACACTTACAGAGTATATTGGGTCAGTCGCGCTCATGCTACACTTCTACACTATTTGTGCAGATACTGGTGTTGATTCCAGCATCGTCTAGTGGTGTTCTGCTCGGATTCAGCTATATTCAGAGACTTGAGGTATAGCTGCAGAGCGTTCGGAGCCCTTGAAGTCCCCTTCTTTATCTATTCTATTGTTTATGTAGTCTCAGATAGTTGTATTTGCTTCAGACCATATGTATAATACTCTAGTTCCTCATGTATTTGTGACTCCGGATTTGAAAATGTTTAAATATCGTCATATGTATTTTATTATTCCATTTCAGACTATTTCGGTTTATCTTTATTAATATTTTATTTTGAATTGTTAAAATTTATTAAATAATCTAGCTAACGGTGGCTTGCCTAGCAAGTGAAATATTATGCACCAACACTGTTCCGAGGGTGGGATTCCGGGTCGTGACATTCTCTCAAGGGTATTTTTTTAATTAAAATTCATTTATGTCAATTTACAAATATTCCACTCATTCTTCGTAAATATTAATTTAATTGTTCTTCACCTAATTCTTCGTTTATTTGATCGAGTCCACCGGAACTATATTTTGTGGTTCTTGAGGGATGCTTAACCCCTTCCCCTCAAGGTAATTAAAATCCTTACCTAGAATTTCAATAGTTTCGCAAACCATAATCTAAGTATACATTATATTGCGTAGTATATATAGGTGTCCTATTATAACTTAAATACTATGTGACGACTCTAAACTATAAATAACCTTGTAGAATACTATATGTTGTATGTAATTTTGACTTGTGCAAAATATGGTGCAACACAATATATTTGTCATAATTGAATTTTTCTATTCTTAGAAGGAAACATACATCTCCCATATTTGGTTAGTCCCTTTTCTTACAGGAAAATGTTTGAACTTCTATAAATTGAGGATCATTCCTTCTGATTTTGTAGCATCCACAATATAACCATAAGGGGTTTGGAAGTCTTATTTAGGAAGAGAACTTTTCGGGACAAGTATTAGTGTGACACTTGTGTTTGCCTCTTCATGAGGTTGTTCTCTCGATATTTTGTACTCTTTTTTATATTGTGGATTGCTCATCTCCATCTGTGGACGTAAGTCAACTGACCGAACCACGCTAAATATTTATGTCTCTTTTGGTATATTTATCTTCTGCTGTCAAATTTATCGTCGTTCAAGTATTATTTTACTAGCTTTCGCATGACACCTAATTATTTCGATCTTAAGCAACTCGTAACAACTTAATTTGCCAACCGTAAGTAATATATAGGGATATATGATAGATAACTTGGATATTGGATAGTTTTTCTCTCATTTTTGTTTTTCCTTTTCCCGTCGTCTTATTTTTTTTATACTTTTGTCTCAATTTATGTGATTTAATTTGGATTTCGAGAATTAAATTTCTTAATTTTAATCGTAAAATCAGACACATAATATTGAAAATAAATAAAATTTATATATTTGAAAACTACAAGTACGATAATTTATAGTAATTATCAATCCAAAATATATAAAAGATAAATAAAAGGGTTACAGTAAAAAAAAGAGTCTTAATAATTGAAACTGCATTAAATTAATTAGGATAACGGAAATATTATTTAAAATGTGTAGGTTGTCATACATTGACAAGTCGGCAGTTGGAAATGAAACGCTGTCAAAACCTAAAATTCTTTTTTTCTATGGTAAGACTTTGGACTCTCGCATTTATTGTCAGTTTCGAAAAGATGTTCCATTTTAATTCAGAATAAATCACCCATTTTCTCTTATTTCACAATGGGGAGAAGCCTATTCTAATTTTGCATAATAAGATGCAAGAAAAAAGGGCAAAATTTTGGAAAAGAACTTCTGTACCTCACTAAATTCCAACTCTATAAGGTCCCATGTTTGATCTAATTCCGAACCCAACTTAGCCATCCAAAACTTGTTGTTTTGTCTTTATGTTCTTAGAGTCTTCCTTGTCAGTTGCGGGTCCCTTGTTTTCCCTGTCATTTGTATACTAGCAGAGTAGTAGTATCTGATTACTCTCTTTCTCATTGCCAGCCAACTCTCATCTCAAAACAAAAAGCAAAAGCTTGCACCTTTTTAGACTCCTTTTCCCTCTCACAAGAAAAAAACTTGCCATTTTTCAAGATGTTTCCTCTATAAATGAAGCAACACATTCCGCGAGTCCTTTGAATAACAGTAGAATACGCCTTCAATCTCTCTTTCACCTTTTCTGAGTCTTTTTTTTCAAGAAAACAAGAAGATTTCTCATTGGTTCCCTTGTGATTTTGCAAGATTTACCAAACCCATCATTCGTAATCCAAGTAGAGATTATCTATCAATATAGGAAGAAGTTGATAGTTTTTCATTCTAAACCACCCAATACACACATTTTGACTCAGGGATGAGGGAGTTGTGGACAACGCTGGCATCAATGATGGGGGTATGGGCTTTCAGTCAAAGCCTCCTTCAAACAGTTTTCCCAGCAGAAGTCCGTTTTGCGTCCCTCAAATTCATCCATCGCATCTGCAACTGGTTCTCTGCCTATTGCTACTATGACATCACAGAGATCGACGGCGTTAATACCAATGAGCTTTACAACGCCGTTCAACTCTACCTTAGCAGCTCTGCCTCCATCACTGGGAATCGCCTCAGTCTCACAAGGGGACTCAATTCCAGCACCATCACTTTTGGGCTGTCCAATAACGATTCCCTCATTGACACATTCAATGGTAGTGTTAAAGTCCTGTGGGAACATGTGGTCATCCCAAGGCAGGCCCAGACATTTTCATGGCGTCCTCTCCCAGAAGAGAAAAGGGGTTTCCTCCTACGTGCTAAGAAGAAAGACAAAGCAGTGGTGTTGGGATCTTATCTTGATTTTGTCATGGAAAAAGCAAATGAAATTCGTAGGAAAAACCAAGATCGGTTGCTCTACACCAATTCACGTGGGGGTTCACTTGATTCTAGAGGCCATCCTTGGGAGTCGGTACCCTTTAAACATCCCAGTACTTTTGAGACACTTGCTATGGGTCCTAAGAAAAAAGCTGAGATTATGGCAGATCTTTTGGATTTTGCAAATGGAGAATCTTTTTATCAGAGAACTGGGAGGGCTTGGAAAAGGGGTTACCTTCTTTACGGACCACCAGGGACAGGCAAGTCTAGCATGATTGCTGCCATGGCCAATTTTCTTGGTTATGATATTTATGATCTTGAATTAACCGAGGTCCACACTAACTCCGAGCTCAGGAAGTTGTTGATGAAGACAAGTTCTAAATCTATCATTGTCATTGAGGATATTGATTGTTCTATCAATTTGACTAACAGGAAGAATAATAATAGTACACATTCATTCACACCTCCAGGAGTAGGAGCAGGAGCAGGAGCAGGAGGAGCAGGGAGCAATGAAGACGGTGGGAATACTATAACTCTTTCTGGTTTGTTAAATTTTACTGATGGTTTGTGGTCATGTTGTGGCACTGAGAGGATATTTGTGTTCACAACCAATCACATTGAGAAGCTTGATCCTGCACTGTTGAGGAGTGGGAGAATGGACATGCACATTCACATGAGTTACTGTTCTTTTCCGGCACTCAAGATTCTCTTAAAGAATTACTTGGGATACAACGATGATGATGTGGAGAAGCAACTTCTAGACCAATTAGAGCAAGTGATTGAGAAAGCTGAAATGACACCTGCTGATATAAGTGAGGTGTTAATCAAGAATAGGAGGAATAAAAACAAGGCTGTTTGGGAATTGCTGGAAGTTTTGAGGATAAGGGCTGAGAAGAATGATGCAGTAAAATCAAGTGCGGATGATGAAGAGCAAGAGAAACGGGCATTAGAAAGTCCTAAAGAAGCAAACTGTGACAAGGAAAAAGAATCATCAGGATGACAAGGTACATTTGTTAGTCATATTACAATGGAACACATATTTACTACTTCATGACACATTTTTTTCTTTTTTTCTTTTTGTGAATGGGCTTGAAAGAAAGGTGGGGATTGAGGGGTTCCAATAGGCAAAACATGAAATGACTGTTAAGACAAAGGCATTGTTCTACTAGTTTAAGAGTCTATTTTGAAACATACAAAAAAATAATGGAACCAAAGTATGATTTGTCGATTTACATGTGGTGTGTTTGGTAATGTTAGTTCATTTTTGTCGCCCTGGAAAATGGCTACATCAGCATATGAGTTTCATAATTATGTGATAATGATCCTTCGGTCCGGTGAGCAGCTCGTTAATGCCATAATATTTAAATTTTGTTAGCTGGCTGGGATTTCAGTGAAACCTTCAAGCACATGGGGCTGATGTACTTTCTGATTGGGAATTTGGAACTTAAGTTGCCTAAACCTTTAGTTTTTTTTTCAATCATTTTAAAAAGGACATGTTTCTTTTTGAGTTGGGCAATCAAAGTTACTCCCTCCATCCAAAACAGCGACGAAAATTCAGCGTTTTACAATAATAATATATTTATAATATACAAAATTGTCTTAAAATCTATTTGAAAAATGTAATATTAGAAAAATTCTTCAAACGAGAGTACCGTTATTATTATTATTGAAATGACTATCCATTCAATCAAATTAAAATGTTAGTATTTGATTTTCATTGCTGAAAAGTTACAAATATGTATTTTATAAAGCAAAAGGGATTAACATGTCAGTTTCATGTTTTTCGATAATAGAACAAGAGAGGAAATTAGAATCCAAAGCAGTTAGGAGTATTTAAACTGAACAGACTTAAAAAATCGATTATGTTTGGTTTGGTTTGATTCAGTGTTGATTAAGAAAAACTTGAACCAAACGGATATATAAATATGAGCCACATATATGTTTGGTTTGGTTTGATTTGATTAAGGGGAAATTTTTTTTTTTGAACTTGTGGTGTAAAATGAGGCACATATATTTTATATGGCTATAAATCATTGCATCAAGGTAATATTTTCAAATATGGAAATCGGTAATTCTTTTTAGCATGGATTAAAAAAGAAATAGGTTCATAAAAATTTAAACAGAGGGAGTATTAACTTATCAATACTTATTTATTAATCTAATAAAGTAAGATTGAAACAATATTTATGTGACATCAAAGAAATAAAAATGTCTATAAAATTCGAACCGATAAACTGATATAGTTGGTTTGATTTGATTTTGATTTGAATCAAATCGAACCAAATGCATTGAATGTTATTTTATTTCAACAATTGACATTATATTTTATTTAAAACACAAAATTTAGACATCTTTTTAAGTAAATTAAGGTATTTACTAATTCCTTCGTTTTTAATTTATGTGACCTTATTCGACTAGACACGGGGTTTAAAAAGAAATGAAGACCTTTAAAATTTGTGGTTCTAAACAAGTCATAACATTTGTGTGACTATGATTCTTTTGAAACTTATGGTTTTAAGCATGGCATAACATTTGTGTGCCTATAAAAATTTCTCATTAAAGATAGAATTGAAGGTTTAAGTTTAGTTATTTTCATTAGAAAATGGTCACTCTTTTTGGAACGGACCAAATAAAAATAGGTTAACATACACTGAAAAAGAGAAGTAGAGTTATAAATCTATATTATTAAGTGAAAGATCGAAATGTAACTACTAAATCTAGGGGCAAATTCACATGAAGGATTGTTTTCACGTGAACTCATACTCTCCTCCCTAAATAATTTATAACACTATTACTTTCTTAATTTCTTCTTATATTTCTACATGTGAACCCAAGGTCAACTAGTACTTTGGTGTAGCGGTGGTTGAGTGCGTTGTTGCTTTGCCAGGTTAGGTGGTCGTCGATCCTTTGGTGCTGTCTTTTTTAAACTTATTTATTACTTGTTTTTGTTTTGTTTTTCCCTTTCATACGTGGTTATCATTTTTCTGTCTGTCTCTCCTTTTTTTCTTTGATCATTTTCTTTTTTGAGTTTCAAAATCCCTCAAAAATAGAATACTCATTCTCAAACACCCTCTCTTTATTGAGTCTTCAATGAGTCCTCCCTTCAATTTCGACATAAGTCTTCAACGAATCAGCAAATTGGCAAAGGCTTTAGGAACAAATGCACACCCTTTCCCCAATTTTTTTTCGATCTCTTTCCTTTTTATTATTCATCCTTTTTCTTTTAATTATTTTAAATATTGATCATTTTAAAGTATAAAAACTCATCAAGGACAAATGTAAAATGAACGATACTTTTATGTGATAAGAATATTAATTATAATTTGCTCGCCAATTTGTTATTATCCTAAAATTTTATATGATCAAGCCGAATTCTATTTTAAAGATAGTAATGCATTCATCGTCTTGAACGCCTGGATGCGCCTCTAACTCAATCCAACTTATACTATGCATATTTAGGAATGACTCAACAATGGAAAATATGTTACTGAACTTATTAAAGTGCTCCCAAAAGTTTTTGTTCAAAGTGAAAATAATGGTATTCAATACAATTACTAGTTTTTACAAACCCCACAATTGAAAAAGATTCTGGTGGAATGACCCAACTAAGTGGGTTTCATATATTTATATTCCAATCATTATAATGTTACAATATAAAGAATGAATATGTAATAAATAAGAAGATACAAATATGGCAATACAATCAATCAAAGGTAATAAATGTAATAAATAAGAAGATACAAATATGGCAATACAATCAATCAAAGGTAATAAATGTAATAAATAAGAAGATACAAATATGGCAATACAATCAATCAAAGGTAATAAATGTAATAAATAAGAAGATACAAATATGGCAATACAATCAATCAAAGGTAATAAATGTAATAAATAAGAAGATACAAATATGACAATACAATCAATCAAAGGTAATAAATGTAATAGATACGAAGATACAAATATGGCAATACAATCAATCAAAGGTAATTATAGTAAATGTTAATTATCATATAAATAAATGTTATTCCTTTAAATAAATGTAGAATATTCCCTAACACCCTCTCTCAATTTGAGCGGGAGGATCAAACGTTCAGATCGATAACCAAATCAGTGAATTTGGTCGAAGGTAATGACTTAGTAAATATATCTGCAAGTTGCTGAAATGATGAGACATGATGAACTAGAAGATTTCCTGAGGCAACTTTCTCATGAACAAAATGATAATCTATTGAAACATGCTTCGTTCGAGAATGCAACACTAGACTTTGAGCAAGATATAATGCCCCAATATTCTCATAGTAAGCTCGAACGGGGTCTTCTAAGAAAATGTATAAGTCACACAATTACTGTTGAATCCATGTGACTTCAGCTGCAACATAGGCCAAAGCACGATACTCCACTTCAGTACTTTAACGTGCTACTGTGGGCTGCTTTTTAGCTGACCAAAAAATAATATTAATTTTTCAAAAAATACACAATAACTAGAGGTTGACCGCCGACTAGATTCACATCTCGCCCAATCAAAATAAGAATAACACAAGAAGATTAGGTGATAAATCACAGTAGAGTTGTAGGCCAAAATCAACAGTACCTTGAAGGTAGCAAAAAATTCACTTAACATTATGTAGATAAGCTTGGCGGGGTTGATGGAAAAATCGTGATGCTACATTCATAAACAAATTGGAGATCGAGTCATGTAAAAGCCAAATATTATAATCCTCCGACCATTTTTTGATATTCAGTTGGATCCTTCAAAAGAGGAGAATCAAGAGTGTGCCAATTTTGCTTACTATGTAAAAGAGTAGTCACTAGCTTTAATTCAAATAAATTATGCCACATCAAAAAATCTGAAATATACTTTCTTTGGGATAGCACTGGTCCATCAGAATTAGAAGTAATTTCAACCTCTTGGAAAAATCATAAAGGAACCAAATATTTCAAGGAGAACCCAGATTTCGTAGCATCAATTATCTTCTAAAGGAGAACCCAGATTTCGTAGCATCAATTATCTTCTAAATAAGATGAGAAGAAGAGCCAAAGATAGCAATGTCATCAACTTATAAGAGAATAATAATTTGAGTACCTGCAGATGAGTATAAAAATATGCTATAATCTGATCGACTTTGCTTGAAGCCCAAATGAGAAAGATATATGGTAAGGCGCTCAAATCAAGCGCGAGAAGATTGTTTTAACCCATAAAATGCCTTATTAAGCTTGCAAATATAATCAGAAAAATCTGGATGGATGAAGCCTCGAGGTTGGCACATATAAACTGTTTCTGCCAAATTTCCATGTAAGAAGGCATTAGAGTTGTCTAGTTGGCGCATAGTCCAATTATGAGAAAGTGCAAGAGAAATACCAAGCGTACAGTACAAGGTTTGACAACTGAAGCAAAAGTTTGATCATAATCAATTCTAGGTTGTTGGGAGAAACCTTGGGCGACTAAACGAGCCTTGTAGCACTCAATTTTGTCCTTCATTTTTTCTTTTGATCTTGAATACCCATTTATTTTTTATCAAGTTGTAATGAGGAGAAGAAGGAACTAATGTCCAACTCTTATTTAATATGAGAGCGTTATATTCTGTGATGACCCGACAGATCATTTTGAGTATCTGTACTTCGCTCGGTATTTTAAGGGCTCGAGTAAGTTCGTGTTATGTTATGAGACTTGTTGGTATGTTTGGATGTGGTCTCGAGGGACTCGGGTGAGTTTCAGATAGGTTTGGGTTGTGTTGCGCTCGTTTTTTTTTATGTTTCGACGTTGTTTCTTCAAGCATAATGGTACTACATTAAGCAAATTAGCTCCAATTTTTTCTTTTATTGAAGTATTAGATCCGTATCGTAATTAAGGAGCCATAGAAAAAGCATCATCAAATTTGGACATCGTATGAGGAGTTTATGGTAATTTTACTAAGAATTGGGTTGCCAGATTTTTCAGATTAATTACGAAATATCCACTAACTTTGTATTTAAAAATCAGCATTATTTCCAAATATTGAAACCAACATATCTCCTTCAATATAAGGTCAAATGGAGTGATTCAAGAGCCTAACATGACTCCATTGGTGTCATTAAAAGCGAGTTTCGAGATCATTTGACACCAAGAAACGAGGCAGAACAGTGTTAAAACGAGAGTTTTGTTCATTTAACATATTTTTGAGTTGGGGAGCTCGGAATTGGGCAATTTTTGCGGCGATTTCCACCATATGAATTGGGTTAAATGTTATTTACTCAGTTTTTATTATATTCCATGAATCTATCTTCGATTTTAGCTTTTGGTTGATGAATTTTAAAGAGGAAATTGGGGGTTTTGGCCTAAAATTTTATATGAATTTTTGAGTTTTGAACATCGATTTGGAGTCATAATTGAGTGAAACTAGTATGGTTGGACTCGTAATTGAATGATTTGTCAGATTTTATGAGTTTTGTCGGGTTTCAAGGCGTGGGCCCAGGTGTGATTTTTGGCCAGATTTGGGATTTGATTTAGGATTCGATCTTTATCATTTGAAACTATTTCCTTGGGCTTTATTTGATGTATTTGAGTTGCTTTTGGCTAGTTTTGAGACGTTCAGAGGTCAATACGCACGTGATGTAAATTTTGGAGCATCACTTGGTTTGCTCGGTATTGTAATTGACTTGTTTGAGGTAAGTGTTATGCCTAACTTTATTGAGGGAATTTTTCCTCTTGTTTGTCATTGTTTGCTACCTGCGGGGGTGATACATATATGAGGTGACGAGCATATATGTATATTCCAGGGTTAATCAGGCTTAGGGGTGGATTATGTTACATTTATGTTTGTAGAATTTCGTGACCTCTTGCTTCATGCCTCACTTGACTTATAGATATTATGAACCTAGTATTAAATGTTATAATCTAGACTTAGCCTATTATAACTTGATCAAATTTGATGGAACTCTGAGAATACATTGATGTGTTTAATTCGGTCATCTCTATGCATAATCATTAATACATTGTTACGACCGATATTTTTGAGATGCTAGGTTTCATACTTGTACTGTTGATAAATTGTGGGATTTGTTGAAGTAGTTGAGTTATGTTTTCCTTGAGGATTCATTGAATCAGTATTGTCTTGGAAATCAACGACTGAGAATTTGTTTGAGATATTCGTTTGGACACTCTCCAAGACGTTATTTATACTTCCTACCTTTCTATTATATTGGTATTCGTATGCTTGGTAAGGAAGAGTGTAAAACACAAAAGGTGATGACGTGCCATTTTATATTCATTATCATGTGAGGAAGAGTGTAAAGCACGAAGGGTGATGCCATTCCATTTTATATTTATTATCATGTGAAGAAGAGTGTAAAGCACGAAGGGTGATGCCGTGACAATTTATATTCATTATCATGTGAGAAAGAGTTCATTATCATGTGAGGAAGANTTAGTCTAGTGTACATGTTATAACAAATAACATTTCAACTAAAAGCCTCATCACTACTTCGACGAGGTTAGACAAAATAGTTACCAGTACATGGGGTCGGTTATACTGATATTGCACTTTAGCACATTGCATGCAGATTTTGGAGCGGAGTTGCTGGTGACGTCGGATGCTGATTCAGAAGTTGTTCGTGCGTTTGGATATAGTTGCTACTTATCCATGGTAGCTTAGGTTATTGCTAATCTGTTTATGTAACCTTCAAGAAGAACGTGCATTTATTTGTATCGATTGTGAAATTCCAAATCTTAGAAGCTCGTGATTCGTACTACTGGGTCTTGGTTAAATTTTTAAATGTTCAGCTAATTATTTACTATTTTCCTGTAATATCTTTTGGATTGTATTTTCTGGTAGTTGGCTTACCTAGTGGATCGACATAGGTGCCATCACGACTAGTGGTTTTTGGGTTGTGACAAGGTGGTATCAGAACACTAGGTTCGTAGGTTCTACGAGTCATGAGCCTATGTCTAGTAGAGTCCTGCGGATCAGTATGATGACGTCCATACCTATCTTCGGGAGGCTACAGGACATTTAGGAAAAAAATTTCCCTTTTTTCTTTCCTTATCGTGCAACCTTGTTTCAGCTTGAAATCTACGACTTTGAGTCCTCCAGTCGCTCATATGTGGTGTTATGCACTCAGTATTTATTATGTGCCGACGGTCGATGATGCTGCAGATAGATTACGATATGTTGTCTAGCCTCAGAAGCAGATGCAATGTTAAATATTCTAGTCGTTCATTTGTGGTATGAGGCGGGCTCATGGTCTGGTTGGTTAGCATAGATTTGGGAAGATTAGCTGGTGGCCTGGCTATTGTGACTAAGGTGGGTTCATGGTGTCGATTTGAGTATAACGGGTGGGACATCTTCTGCATGATGAGTTTGGATCGTGTGTCTCGTGTGATTTTTCCATTCGGTAGAGTGCATATGTGATCATTTAAAACTATTTGGGGAAGTTGTTTGACTATTGCATTGATGTGTAAGCGCTTGAAAAAGTCTTCGGGGTGTTCTATGACCAGTATTGCATGAGTTTTTGAAGTATTCAGCTAAATAGTAGTGCGGGATCGGGCCATGCTGTGAATATATGGTACTTTAGGGTGCTGATGAGGTGATCTATGGCTTTGAGCTAAGTGGTGGAGTCTGCTAATGACGATCGGATTGTAGGGTAATGGACCATATCAGTTTCCGGACCGAGATATTGCTTGGTTATTACTTTGGATAGTCATATGCTTGTGAAGCACAGGTTTCTCGATGCGTATTAGTTGTGTATTGGACATCAGAGTAAGATGAGTAGTTATCGAGAAGGTTCTCGACAGTTCCGAGTCTTATGTAGCCTTTAAGGATTTTTGAATTTGTTTTCGGGTGAGCTTGAAAATGGTAGCGAATGGTAATCGAATCTTTGACATTTCCTTGTCAAGGAAGGTCTACATGTTAATGTTGGAGTGATACAAGAAATGGCTTTGGGTTCCCAGGAAGTTCCCTCAGGACGGTTATATCGAATTGAGTTACTTTCGTGTTGGTAGTCTGTGTGACGCGATTGAGTTAGAGGTGATTGGTTCTGATTACTCGATTATGTACTACTGAGTTCCGAAGAATTTATCATGGTTATGACCACGATCGGAGTTGATGTTTTCTACAAGTATAGAAGCTATGTTGTGTGTGGTGGTGTTCTCTGGGATTGAGTTAAATGAAAGATTATCGGGTGATGAGGTGTTCAATTTGCTTATGGTTCAGAGTTGACTATGAGACTTTCGTAGTGTTGAGAGTTAACATGTTAGAGGAGACGCGCCGTGTGGGGTTGAAAGGTTGCAAGTACAAGGTTGCAGTTTAGGTTTAGAAGGAAGGATACGAGTTCTTGATGTCTCGGACAAATTTGGGTGTTTGAAGTCTTGTTAGCACTATGGGATTCCCATCAAAGTAGAGTTTGTCTGTTGGCGGGCACATTATGTTTCGACTTATGGGTGTTTATCCGCGAGATGATGGAGTATGAATTACGTGTCAGCTATTTGAGAAGAGGTCTTGAGATTGGGTATGAAAACTCGTGAGGCTCAGAGACTGAATGTTCTTGGCGGACTATTCCTTGATTGTGAGTTGTGAATGAGTGTAGAAGATTTGATGATTAATGGTAGGTGTTATGGAAAGGTTTCTATAGACTTTTGGAAGGATTATTACATGTTTGAGGATGATCGGAATTTTGTTTGGGGTTTATTTTGAGCCTAGTGAGGGTGTGTATTCTGTATCAGGTTGGATTTTCTTGCTCTTGCACAGTTGATGCCATATGTATATCATCGGGCGGAGTGGATGTTATTCGAGCCTTGTTTTATGTCGTATGTTTCTCTCTTATGCTATGACGGGTTGTGAGGGTTACATGATTCTTCCACGCATATTGTGATTCAGTTTAGGCCTCATGGCACTATGGGCGAGGTGGCCCTTGTGATGTTGATTTTCTTATTGCACCATTGTTGTGCTTGACTTTCTCAGTAATGTTTTTTCCTAATGATTTTCCCCACAGTTATATTTTGTACACTCTATTGTGTTTGATGTTGATGCACATGTGATCAGTGAGCCCAAGTATTATGGCTCGAAGGGTACCCTATATGGAGTGATATGATGGGATCGGGTTGCATGCCGCGACGATATAGTGATGAAATGTGGCTCCTTATTTCTATTTCGTGTATTTTGCTTTCACCTTGTTGAGAATAGTTCATAGTATAATGCTAAACTTCCCCTGCCTGCTTAACTTGCTTAGTAGTTTTCTTACTGTTATCTGTCATATCTGAATTATTACTTGGTAGTGTACGGAACCGGGTTATGTTTGGATCCATATGTTTATTGTTGATTCTTGTCGGTGCGACTGCTCATATTGACTGAGATGAGGTTTCTAGACCTGAGATTTGCGCTATTGTATTGGGATGAGGAAGGTTTGGAAGAATAAAACTATATTTTGTTGAGGATATGGACAATGGACCTGGTCGGGCGATTGAGTTTCTTGGCTTATTGATCAGATGAGTGGTTAAGCGGTTATGCGTGTTTCTTTCATCATCGGTAGGGTATGAGGGTTTTAAACGAGGGGTATGAGGTTTGCTACCAGCACCAGATTTGTTTTGGGCAGTAATGATGGTCGGCAGTTCCTACTGTGAGTGTCGAAGTAATGGGGTATATCATGTGATTACATCTTGTGTTATGGTTTTAACTTGATACAACTTGTTCAGACTTATACAATATGTGGATGTGGGATTCGGGTCTTGTAATTGATTCTGGATGATAGAGATTGAGTTATAAGGTTTAAGGACCAAGATCAAAATAATGATCTCTAATTATGTTGTGTTAGAAGTCTTATGTGGATCAGGGTGACACGGGATCACCCCCAAATTTATGCTTAGTAAGGTTACACCGTGATTTGGTAGCTTTGGAAAGACTTCTGACACGTTCGAGGACGAATGTGTGTTTAAGAAGTGGAGAATTTGATGACCCGACATGTCGTTCTGAGTATCTGCACTTCGCTCGCTATTTTGAGGGCTCGAGTAAGTCCGTGTTATATTATGGGTCTTGTTGGTATGTTTGGACGTGGTCCCAAGGGGCTCTGGTGAGTTTTGAATATGTTTGGGTTGTGTTGCGCTCGTTTTTTTATGTTTCGACGTTGTTTCTTCAAGCATAATGGTACTACACTAAGCAAATTAGCTCCAATTTATGCTTTTATTGAAGTATTAGACCCGTATCATAAGTACGGAGCCATAGAAAAAAGAGTAGTCGAATTTGGACATCATATGAGGAGTTTATGGTCATTTTACTAAGAATTGGGTTGTAGAATTTTCAGATTAATTATGAAATTGCCACTGAATTCGTATTTAAGAAGCTGCACTATTTCCAAATATTGAAACCAACATATCTCCTTCAATATAAGGTCAAATAAAGTGATTCAAGAGCCTAACTTGACTAGAATTTCATAAGGAATCTATTGGAGTAATCAAAAGCAAGTATAGAGATCATTTGGAACAAGAAACGAGGTAGAACAGTGTTAAAACAACAGTTTTGTTCATTTAACATATTTTGAGTTGGGAAGCTCGGAATTAGGTAATTTTTGAGGCGATTTTCATCATATGAATTAGGGTGAGTGTTCTCTACTCAGTTTGGTTATATTCCATGAATCTATATTCAATTTTAGCTTTTGGTTAATGAATTTCAAAGAGGAAATTGGGGGGTTTTGGCCTAAAGTTTCAGAATATAAATTTTTGTATTTTAAACATCGATTTGAAGTCGGAATTGAGTGAAAATAGTATGGTTGGACTCGTAATTAAATGGGTTGTGAGATTTTGTGAATTTTGTCGGGTTTTGAGGCGTATTCCCGGGTTGATTTTTTTGGCCAGATTTGGGATTTGATTTAGGATTCGATCTTTATCATTTGGAATTTTTTCCTTGGGATTTATTTGTGTATTTGAGTTATTTTTCGCTAGTTTTGAGACGTACAGAGGTCACTACGTGCGTGATGGCATTTTTGGAGCATCGCTAGGCTTGCTCTGTATTGTAATTGACTTGTTCGAGGTAAGTGTTTTGTCTAACTTTGTTGAGGGAATTTTTCCTCTTATTTGTCATTGTTTGCTACCTGCGGGGGTATTACATATATGAGGTGACGAACGTATATGTATGTGCCAAGGTTAATCATGCTTGTGGGGTGGATTATGTTACATTTATGTTTGTAGAATTTCGTGACCTGTTGCTTCATGCCTCACTTGACTTATTGATATTAGGAACCTTGTATTAAATGTTAGAGTCGAGACTAACATGATAAAATTATATGGAACTCTGAGAATACGTTGATATGTCTAATTCGGTCATCTCTATGCATAATCATTAACTAATTGTTATGACTGATATTTTGAGATGCTAGATTCCATACTTGTACTGTTGATAAATTGTGGGATTTGTTGAAGTACTTGAATTATGTGTTCCTTGAGGGTTCATTGAATCATTGTTGGCTTGGAAATCAGTGATTGAGAATTCCTTTGGAATATTCGTTTGGACATTCTCCTAGATGTTATTTATATTTCCTGCCTTGCTCTTATATTGATATTTCATATGCTTGGTAAGGAAGAGTGTAAAGCACGAAGGGTGATGTCGTACCATTTTATATTCATTATTATGTGAGAAAGAGTGTAAAGCACGAAGGGTGATGTCGTGCCGGTTTATATATGCATTATCATGTGAGGAAGAGTGTAAAGCACGAAGGGTGATGCCGTGCCGTTTTATATTCATTATCATGTGAGGAAGAGTGTAAAGCACGAAGGGTGATGCCATGCCATTTCATATATATTATCATGTGAGGGAAGAGTGAAAAGCACGAAGGGTGATACCGTACCATATCATGTGAGAGTAAAAGCACGAAGGGTGATGCCGTGCCATTTCATTTATATTGTTATGCTTTTATTATTGTGAGGTCATGGAATGAAGGGTGTTTCCGTGTAGGTGAGGATGACGGACATGCATTATGATATGATATTTGTTTTCTATATATACATTTCTGCCTTTACCTTGAGCTGTTAATGTCGAAATTATATATTTTGTGTGACATGTTGTTATTGTCCCGTACTTGACCTCTATCTCAATTGTTGTTGCGTTGTCCATGTCTTTTACTTGATTAACATGCCTATTCCATGCTTATTTCCGGATTTTAAAATTATACACATGGCATACCTATTCCGTCACACTCAAGTTTAAGCATTCCGTCATGCTAGTCATTCACGCCCTTAGTTGTTTACTTGTAAAGATCATGTGTTTCCTTCTTATTTGTCATATTTGTACTTAGGCCTCCAATTTGCTAGTTAATTGATGTTGGTATCCCTTACTTTCCAATTGTTGTTATTACTCACGTGCTTTTCCTTTAGTTCTTTACTGTTGCCCACATGTATATCCTTGTCCATTGTTGTTACTCACGTATTTCCTACTTTGTAATTCCTGTTATCCTGTTTGCCATATGGCTGGTTCTATTATATGTACATTTGGAAGGATGAGTTGAACGCACGAAGGGTGTTGCCGTGATAATTGGTTTGTTACATAAATTTATTTATATATGGTGAGGATGAGATAGAAGCACGGGGGGTGTTACCGTCCATGTGACTTGATATCTTGGATACACTTCTTATACTAGGAAATATTGTAAATTTTCTACTATAATTCCTGCTAGTAATTGTCGACTGTCTTACAGAGTTGTATACAGTACTTTTGTCTAATATGTTTTATACTGCCCATACTGTTAGTCTAATGTACATGTTATAACAAATAAAATCTTTCAAGTAAAAGCCTCGTCACTACTTCGATGAGGTTAGACAAAATACTTACCGGTACATGTGGTCGGTTGTACTGATACTATACTTCTGCACATTGTGTGTAGATTTTGGAGCGGAACTACTGGTGACGTCGGATGCTGATTCGGAAGATGTTCGTGCGTATGGATATAGTTTCCACTTGTCCATGGTAGCTTAGGTTATTGGTAATATGTTTATGTAACCTTCAAGAAGAATGTGTATTCATTTGTATAAATTTTGAAATTCCAAATCTTAGAAGCTCGTGATTCGTACTGCCGGGTCTTGGTTAAATTTGTAAATGTTCAGATAATTCTTTACTATTTTCCTATAATATCTTTTGGATTGTATTTTCTAGTAGTTGGCTTACCTAGAGGATCGACATAGGTGCCATCACGACTAGTGGTTTTTGGGTCCTGACAAGGTAGTATCAGAGCACTAGGTTCGTAGGTTCTACGAGTCATGAGCAAGTGTCTCGTTGAGTCCTGCGGATCGGTATGATCATGTCCATACCTATCTTTTGGAGGCTACAGGGAATTAGGAAAAAAATTTCCCTTTCATCTTTCCTTATCGTGCGGCCTTGTTTCAGCTTGAAATCTATGACTTTGACTCCTCTCAGCCGCTCATATATGGTGTTGTGCATTCAGTATTCATTATGTGCCGATGGTCGGTAATTTTGTAGATAGATTATGATGTGTTTTCTAGCCTCGGAAGATGATGTAGTGTTAAATCTTCTAGTCATTCATTTGTGGTATGAGGCGGGTTCATGGTCTGGTTGGTAAGCACATATGGGAAATTTGGCTGGTGGCTTGGCTATTGTGGCTAAGGCGGGTTCATGGCAAGGTGTCGATTTGAGTATAACGGGTGGGACATCTCCTGCATGATGAGTTTGGATCGTGTGTCTCGTGTGAGGTTTCCATTCGGTGGAGTGCATATGTGATCATTTCAGAGCATTTGTGGAAGTTTTTTGACTATTGCATTGATGTGTAAGCGCTTGACAGAGTCTTCGGGGTATTCTATGGCCAATATTGCATGAGTTTTTGAATTATTCAGCTAAATAGTTGTGCGGGATCGGGGCATGCTGTAAAGATATGGTACTTTGGGGCGCCGATGAGGTGATCTATGGCTTCGAGCTAAGTGGTGGGGTTCTACTAATGACTATCAGATTGTAGGGTGATAGACCATATCAGTTTACGGACCGAGATATTGCTTGGTTATTACTTTGGATGGTCATATGCTGGTGAAGCACGAGTTTCTCGATGCGTATTAGTTGTATATTGGACATCAGAGTAAGATGAGTAGTTATCGAGAAGGTTCTGGAGAGTTCCAGGTCTTATGTAGCCTTTAAGGATTTTTGAATTTGTTTGCGGGTGGGCTTGAAAATGGTAGCGAATAGTAATCAGATCTACGTCATTTCCTTATCAAGGAAGGTCTACTACATGTTAACGTTGGAGTGATGCAAGAAATGGCTATGGATTCCCAGGAAGTTCCTTTAGGACGGTCATATCAGATTGAGTTACTTTCGGGTTGGCAGTCTGCGTGACTCGATTGAGTTAGAGGCGATTGGTTCTGATTACTCGCTTATGTATCACTGAGTTCCAGAGAATTTATCATGGTTATGACCACGGTCGGTGTTGATGTTTTCTACAGGTATGGAAACTATATTGCGCGTGGTGGTGTTCTCCTAGATTGAGTTAAATAAAATATTCTTGGGTGATGAGGTGTTCAATTTGCTTATGGTTTAGAGTTGACTATGAGACTTTCGTAGTGTTGCGAGTTAGCATGTTAGACACGACGCGCCGTCTGGGGTTGAAAGGTTGCATGTACAAGGTTGCAGTTTAGTTTTAGAGGGAAGGATACGCGTTCTTGATGTCTCGGACAATTTTGGGGGTTTAAAGTCTTGTTGGAACTATGGGATTCCCATCAAAGTAGAGTTCGCCGGTTGGCAGACACATTGTGTTTCGACTTATTGGTGTTTCTCCGCGAGATAATGGAGTATGAATTACGTGTCAGCTATTTGAGAAGCGGTGTTGAGATTGGGTATGAAAATTCGTGAGGCTCAGAGACTAAATGTTCTCGTTGGCGGACTATTCCTTGATTGCGAGTTGTGAATGAGTGTAGAACATTGGATGATTAATGGTAGGTGTTATGGAAAGGTTGCTATAGAATTTTTGAAGGTTTATTACATGTTTGAGGATGATCGAATTTTGGTTTGGGGATTATTTTTAGCCTAGTGAGGGTGTGTATTCTGTATCATGTTGGATTTTCTTACTCTTGCGCAGTTGATGCCACATGTATATTATCGAGCAGAGTGGATGTTATTCGTGCTTTGGTTTATTTGGTATGTTTCTCTCTTATGCTATGACGGGTTGTGAGGGTTACATGATTCTTCGCACGCATATTGTGATTCAGTTTAGGCCTCATGGCACTGTGGGCGAGGTGGCCCTTGTGATGTTGATTTTCTTATTGCACCATAGTTGTTCTTGGCTTTCTCAGTATTGTTTGTTCTTAATGATTTTCCCCACAGTTATACTTTGTACACTTTGTTGTGCTTGATGTTGAGGGATATGTGATTAATGAGCCCGAGTATTATGGCTTGAAGTGTACCCTATATGCAGTGATATGATGAGATCGGGTTGCATGCCGCAGCGGTACAGTGATGAAATATGGCTCCTTATTTCTATTTAGTGTATTTTGCTTTCACCTTGTTGAGAATAGTTCATAGTAAAAAATTTCACTGCCTGCTTAACTTGCTTAGTTGTTTTCTTATTTAGTTTTCTTACTATTATCTGTCATGTCTGAGTTATTACTTGGTAGTGTACGGAATCGGGTTGTGTTTGGATCCATATTGTTTATTGTTGATGCTTGTCGGTGCGGCTGATCATATTGACTGAGATGAGGTTTCTAGACTTGAGATTTGTGCTAAATTATTGGGAAGAGGAAGGTTTGGAAGAATAACACTATATTTTGTTGAGGATGTGGACAATGGCCCTGGTCGGGCGACTGAGTTTCTTGTCTTATTGATCAGATGAGTGGTTAAGTGATTATGCGTGTTTCTTTCATCATCGATAGGGTATGAGGGTTTTGAACGAGGTTTTAATCGGTATGAGGTTTGCTACCGGCACCGGATTTGTTTTGGGCCGTAATGATGGTCGGCAGTTCCTACTGTGAGTGCCGAAGTAATGGGTTATATCATGTGATTACATCCTGTGTTATGGTTTTGACTTGATATAGCTTGTTCAGAGTTATACAATATGTGGCTGTGGGATTCGGGTCTTGTAATGAATTCAGGATGATAGAGATTGAGTTATAAGGTTTAAGGACCAAGGTCGAAATAAGGATCTCTAGTTATGTTGTGTTAGAAGGCTTATGTGGATCCGGGTGGCTTGGGATCACCCCCGGATTTATGCTTAGTAGGGTTACACCGTGATTTGGTAGCTTTGGAAAGACTCCTGGCACATTCGAGGACGAACGTGTGTTTAAGAAGTGGAGGATTTGACGACCTGACATGTCGTTCTGAGTATCTCTGCTTCGCTCGCTATTTTGAGGGCTCGAGTAAGTCCGTGTTATATTATGAGACTTGTTGGTATGTTTGGATGTGGTCCCGAGGGGCTCCGGTGAGTTTCGAATAGGTTTGGATTGTGTTGCGCTCATTTTTTTTATGTTTCGACGTTATACAATTAGCCATTTACAACCTCATAGATGCGATTCATGATTTCCCAATCCCGAAAGTTTTGAACATCTAATAGGGCATCAAATTGATACTCACCCCAAGATCACAAAGAGCTTTAACAAAATCGGCACTTCCAATAGTATAAGGAATCGTGAAAGCGCCGGGATCCTCTAACTTAGGATCCATGGAATGAAAAATTACATTCACTTGATGAGTGAGCTAGATAGTTTCAAAATTCACCAACCTCTTCTTGGTCACAAGATCTTTCATAAACTTGGCATAATCGGGTATTTTTTTCCAAAGCTTCTACCAATGGTACATTAATAGAGAGACCTTTCATCATTTGAATAAATTTCTTGAATTGATTTTCACCATTTTTCTTATCAAGACTTTGAAGGTAAGGATGTGTAGGATTTGGCAAGGGTTCCTTAGCCTTTTTCACTATTGGTTCTGGTATGTCAATAATGTGTTCCCTAGACGGGTTCATCTCTTCTTGGGTCTCCTCCACTTCGTCATCAATATCAATCCAGACTTCATTATGTACTTGAACATTATTGTGTGGGATTTCCTCCTCTTGAATCACTTGGTCATCATCCACAAGTTGCCTTTCATTTGAGGTGGATGCATTCCCGCCTCTTCCACTTCTTGTGATAACCTCCATGGCATGCCCCATGTTGTTACCATCCTTTGGATTCACTATCGCGTCACTTGGTAATGAACCTTTAGGATGAGTATTAATAGCTTGAAAGATTTTCCTAATTTGATTTTCAAGATTACGGATTGATGTGGTATGTGAGGCAAGTTGGGAATCCGAATCAACATTCTTATCCATCATTTGCTTGAACAATGGAACGGATAAGGAGGTGTGTTTCTTGGTTGTTGGTACGTTGGGGGCCTTTGAAAATCCGATCCTCGATTTTCATGATTGTCATTATTTTCCCAATTCCCTTGGTTGTTATTATTGTTATGCCAATTTCCTTGGTTGTTAGAACCCCAATTGCCTTGATTATTTTGAAAACGCCATTGATTTTGATTGGAGCCTTGGAAATTTCTCTGGCCCTTGTTAATTGTTCAAAAATTGTACCTTTTCTTCTTGCTATTGATAAGAACTATATTGGTCAAAGCTACCATCATCTTGTGCATAGTTCTCCACTCGGGATTGAAATTGTGGACCCTTGGTCCTCTTCTTGTAGACCAAGACATTCACCTCTTCCATAAGATGAACTTGCTTAGGAGCTTGGGTTTGATGAAGTTGGGCCTTATCAAGTTGAGTCATGATTGTGGTGAATTCAATGATATCTTACCCATTGTCTTGCAACTCTTTATGAAGATTAATCATGTTGGGATAACCTTGGGGAACATTAGCTCGGGATTTCCAAGCCGAAGAGGTTTCCGCCATTTCATCAAGAATCTCACATGCCTCCGCATAAGGTGTTGTCATAAAATTGCTTCCGGCTAATTGATTGACCACACATTGATTTGTAGTATTAATACTATGATAAAAAGTTTGTTGGATCATGTTGTCGGTCATATCATTATTCGGGCAGTCCTTCACCACTATCCGATATCTCTCCCAAATTTCATGCAAAGGTTCATTGGGCTCTTGCTTGAAAGCTATTATTTTATTCCGAAGAGTAGCCATGTGTCCCGAAGAGAAAAATTTGAAATACACTTAGCCGCCAATTCATCCCAAGTATGAATAGAATGATTAGGCAAGCATTCCAACCAATCCAAAGCCTTACCCCTTAGTGCAAAGGGACAAAACCTTAGCCGCAAAGCATCTTCCGAAACATTTGTTTTTTGCTCCCCCAACACGTATCCATAAAACCATTCAAATTCTTTTAAGCATTTTAACTTGGTACCCCGGTGAAATAACCTCGTTGCTCAAGAAAAGTGAGCATCACATTGGTAATTTAAAAGATTTCCGCTCTTATGTGAGGGGGGACTTTGGAACTTGTGGTGGTGATGGAAGCGGGGGAGCTGGAGGCACATTGTCTGGTTGACCACGACCTCGACGATTTTGTCTCCCAATGGCAAGTTTCCAAGTTCTTTATTCGCCATTTAAAACCTACAATCACTTCAACAAATTAGAATCACGAAAGTAAAAGAAGATATTTTAATCAACAAGCTCAAGTATATAGCTAACACCATAAAATTCCCCAGCAACGATGCCAAAAATTGATCACGTCCAGTTCACACCCAAATAACGAGTATGAAATGGTCGTTGCAATTATAAAAACCCAACGCGAGTCGGGTTCAAATCCACAGGGAGTTTAGATCCTTGTTAAGGTAAACACTTAAGAAAGGAAACCAAAATAACTAGATTTATCTTTGAAACAACAATGAGAAGTTACCTAAGTTGACTTCTAAGAAATTAATATAAATAGTAGTAACTAGTGAATGAAATGTGTTTTTGGTGTGTTTATCAAATAATGGAAAATCCTAAGGATGTAACTTTCACCTAGGTGTAAACCTAATGCGAGAGTAAATCTATGCTTGTTGGGTAGATCAGGGGCGTGTTATGACTATCAATTCTCAAGTACCCACTCAATACCTCTCGACTAAAGAGTGGTCATGCCCAAATTGGCTTTCCCATGTCCAAATGGGTGGAAATATAAACAATTGATATGAGTCCAAGTGGAATTATCCCTATCTCTATTTCAAATCCTTTAATAAAACTAATCAAAACCTTAACTAGTTCAATTTCTTGTTAGCCAAGTTTTTCTAGACTAAGTTCTTCTTTCTTAAGTAAGAACAGTCAAATAGGCATGAACCAATTTTTGCAACCATTAATTCTAGATATAAAGTATAAACAAATATAAATAACATACACCCAATAAACAACAAGCATTAATATTAAATACCCATAAGTTTTACACACTAGGGTTGGGTCACTACCCTAGATAAATTCTAGCTACTCATGCTCAAAGTCATAGAAAATGAAAAGATGAAAGTAATTAAAGACATAAAACTAAAGTTAAACGAAAAAAGTAATAACTCTTCTCTAATGTTATTCACCAATTTCCCAAAATAGATAACTCTAACTGGTATTAGCTGCTACAATACAAAAGTTGCCCTAAAGCAGTGTTTCTCATCTATCGGGAGGTTCTGCGGCCGCACAATTTGGCCACGGACTGCACTTTTTTCTTTTGCTCTTGCAGTGGGAAGGATTCTTCAGCCGCATAATAACTTTACGATCGCACATTTTGGCTGCGGACCGCATTCTAAGGAGGCTTTACATTTGATCTTTTGCAGCTTCTCTGAACTTTCCAAGATTTACGGTGCGAACAGCTTTTGCAGCCGCACTGCGGCTAAATCCTTCTGAAGCTTCAAGGGTACTTCTGTAGCCGCACTTGCATTTCTGTGGGCCGCATATTCCTCTGTGACCGCAGAATATGTTCTGCGGTCCTCATCTTCCTCTGCGGCCGCAGAATATGTTCTGAGCACACAATCCTTTGCATTTCTCATTTTTGACTTGTTCAGCTAGGACACTCCTTTTTTATTTAGATTTCTTCATTGAGGTCAAATCCTCCAGCATGCCTGGAATGTACACAATTTCATTATATTCGGAAACAATAATCAATACTTTTGGACTAAAAGTTAAAGCAAGAAGGTACTAATAAATAGTTAAAATCCACGCTTCTTAGCGCATAAGAGAAAGGTTAAGCTGGGGAATGATGTCGCAAATGTGGAGGATTTAGCGCATCTGCAGGAGCGAAAATATGGGCGGAGTTGTGCAGGAGAGGGAAGGTAGGCTGGGCGAGTTCTTCGTAGAAGAGAAAGGTACACCGCACATGCGATGTCACAAAAGAGGGAATTCATGCGCAGGTTCGAGAGGTCGAAATTTTAATGGTCTCCTTAGAAGAGGGATTTATGTCACAAAAGCAACACCGTAAAAGCAGTCGTTGTTCGCACATGCGAAAAAGCTGGTAGATTTCTATTTATTCGAAGGGTTTGTTCATTTTATCTCATTTTTGGAGATTTGGAGCTCGATTTTGGAGAGGATTTTCTTCACATTGATTGGGGTAAGTATTCTCTACTCGGCTTTGATTTTATTCCACGGTTATATCTTCGATTTTGGAATTTAATTAATGAATTTAAATAAGAAATTGGGGATTTTTTTTGTCTAGATTCTTTAAAGTGAATTATTGAGTTTTGAATATCGATTCCCGGTTGTATTCGAGTGAAATTAGTATGAATGGACTCGTAATTGAATGGATTTCAGAAGTTATGAGTTTTGTTGGGTACCAAGGTGCGGGTCCGGGTTGACTTTTTGGTTGACCTTGAGTAATTGATTAAAGATTCGACCTTTATCGTTTGAGTTTGTTTCTTGTGGTATTATTTGATGTTTTTGAGTTGCTTTTGGCTAGTTTCTAGTCGTTCGAAGATTGATTTGCAAGGGATGGACTTTCTAGAGTATTGCTTGGCTTGCTCGGTATTTGATTTGGCTTGTTTGAGGTATAGTAACATATCAAAACATGGATTTCAGGGTGATTATCCCTGGAAACCATGATACTTGAGATGGGTTCAGGGTGACGCACGCGCTAGATGACGCATGTGTGTGGGTGCACCGGGGTATTCATGATCCGGATAGTTATTATGCTATTATATGTCTTGTTTTTCTATTATGCTTCTTGATATCATGTTTTCTCCATTTTTATGACTAGGTGAGTTGTTATTCATGCTAGAAATCATGTCTAGGATATCTAATTTACTGTTTGAGACCCGATTGGACTATTTTTTCCATGTTGAGCTATTTGCTTTAGCCGTAGTCATACTTTTTCAGTCATAATAGTTATATCCATATGCTATATCTCAGCCTCTATGCATTCTTGATTTATTATCTCATATGTTATTGGTGTCTTTGTACGTGACACGAGTTTGAGTTTTATTTGAGGCCCATTGTAGTATTCCATGTTATATGATTGGATTACATTTCTGTGATTTGTTGACATATGAAAAACTTGAGCGAATTGATGACTGATTTGGGCCGTAGAGCCATTTTGTGAGTTATGCTGGATCGGATTGCACACCATAATGGTTATATATATATATATATATATATATATATATATATATATATATATATATATATATATATATATATATATATTAATACTAAGGTGGTGAGTATACCAGGCCCCACATTGGGCTAAGTATTTTATTGATTTTGAGGCTACGCATGCACCAGGCCCCGCGATTGGCTATGTGATTATAATTAGCGCTTGGACATGATTTTCCCTTCTGGAGTCTAACATGCAAGTAGTGGGTATAGGCACGATGTTTTATATACTTGCTTTAGAGATGGGCATCGATGCCAGGCAACTGTACAATGCTAAGTGTTGTTGTGTGTGTGTAGGTGAGTGCCTTCGGCCAGGCACCATGAATGTGCTAAGTGTGGTTATTCTTGATGATGATATTAAGTTGACATAAATATTTTTCATGTAGGCATATAGATGAATTTTTCTCATGCTAGACAATAATATGACATTTGATGATTTGACTAGTATGTTTGACATATAGGCATAGATATTTAGGTTCCTCATTCTAGGCGATATATGATAATTAATAACTTAACATGTAAATTTGACACATAGGCATAAAGATGTATACTCTGCATGCTAGATGGTATATGGTTATTGATAACTTGACATATATGTTTGACATGTAGGCATAGAGATTTAATTTCTTCATGCTAATGGGTAAACGGGAATTCTTATATGGTGTTATGAATTGACAAATACAGTTCTTTTGTTAAACTCGTGTTTGGTTGATTTCAGTGGTAAGATTTGGACTCGAGTGTTATACTTGAGAACCATGTGCACTTTCCCATAACTGTGAACGAGTCAAGCATATATCTCTTGAGTTATTTACCTTTTACTGTCTTCATTATATTATTATGAGTTGTTATTGGCTTTGATGTCAAACTTTGACTATCTTTCGAGCTAGTCACTGCTTTCAACATGAGGTTATGTTTGTTACTTATGAAGTACATGGGGTCGGTTGTACTCATACTGCACCTTGCATGCAGACCTTGGAGCTAATGTTGGTGCATATGGAGGGAGCTGGCGTTGAAGATGTACTTGTTTTACGGATATAACTGCCACTTGTCCTTAGGAGATTTAGTTTTGCCAAATTTTTATGTCTATTTCGAACAAATGATGTATATATATAGTATCAGCTTTTTAAAAATCTATGTCTTAGAAGCTCATGATTTGTACTACTACACCTTGGGATTTATATAAAACTTCAGTTATTTTATTCATTAACTCCTATTATTCTTATTTGAGTTGTGTTGACTTTTATTTGGCTTACCTAGGGGGCTGAGTTAGGTGCCATCACGACTAGTGAATTTGGGGTCGTGCAAGTTGGTATCAGAGCTCTAGACTCATAGTTTCTACGAGTCATGAGCACGTGTCTAGTAGACTCATGTGAATTGGTATGATGAAGTCCATACCTATATTCGAGAGGCTATAAGGCATCTAGGATAAACTTCCCATCTTTCTTTCATTATCATGAGGCATTGATTCAGCTTGAAGCGTATCTCTTTGAATTCCTTCCACTCACTGTATATTATGTGAGCACTCGGTATCAACTATGCATCTATGGCTCGTGATTACATGGATGAGGTGCGAGATGTGTTTTTTGTGATTTGGTGTTGGGTTAGTCTAGAAGATTTGAGGCCGGGTTTGATAGTAGCTTCGGCTCGGTGGTTTTAGTTGTAGGAGTATGTGCCTTTGGACTTATATGTATGGTAGTGTGCCTAGGATTAGGACGGTGGCTCAATGAGTGGTTGGATGGCTATATGATGAGTATTATGCGACTATGGAATATGCTTAGATGGTTTGGATGTGATGATAAGAGTTTTCTTGGGATGTGAAAAGGACTATTGGGTGCTTGATTCTTTCTTGATGTGTTGTATAGTCCAAATGTCACGACCCAAAATCCATAAGGTCGTGATGGCGTCGAACATCAATGTCAGGCAAGCCAATCATTAATTAATTGAAATAACTTCCCGGTTTTAACATTTGTGAAAATATTTTCTTTCACTTTATTACATATTAACCAAATAAAAATCTGTTAATTTAAAACAATGGTTTGAATACTACACTTTAGCAAATATATATATCCCAACACATCCCAGAACCCGGTGTCACAAGTACATGATCAATTTCTAAGAATTTATACAATCATTACAAAGCCTGTCCGAAATACAAATTGGACAAGGAAATTTAAAATGAAAATAAATACAGTACGAGGGAGACTCTGTCAGTTGCGGATCTCCTCCGGATAATGCAGCTCGCCTAAGTCTCCGAATCCTCCACATTGCTATGAAAGTTCACGTGTAATAAAATGCACAACAAGTGTAGCATGAGTACCAAAACAACGTGTACTCAGTAAGTCTCTCGCCTAACCTCAGAGAGGTAGTGATGAGAGGTCAAATTAGACACTTACTAAAGGTCAATTTAGAATATTTAAGTGTGACACTAAGCATGATTATCATAGGCAATTTATTAAAATCAGGAATAAATATTTTCAACTCCGTTCACGTTTAACACTTTATATCTTCATCATATTAATAACAACTAATCAACATGGGTGGCTTAATCAAATAACAATTTATCGACGGGAGGGAACAACTTCTTCCAAAATCTTTTTAATAACTTTAAATCTCTGTCATTTCAATTGACAACTTAATATTTTAGGCCAGTAATCACGCAACATCATAGCAACTACGCAGTAAATATCATGCGCAAGCAATGCCGAGGGTCGAACGACGCGGACCAACAATAATAAACTATGCACTGCCGAAGGGTCGAACGGATCGAACCATAGATGCATCTATCTGCCCCGCTCGCGAATTGATCATGCAACACGGTTAGAAATAATAAGGCTGGCCTGCTCGCGAATCATACATGCGACTCAGGTGCTCATATACACACATATCCACATAATAAATCCATATTTTTATCAAGAAAGCAGTTTTTCTCAGGAAAGGGGTGAAATTCATCTTATGGGAACATGAAATATAGCTTTTAAATCTTTTTTTTGAAACTCATTTGCCATGTTTAATGATCTTCCATATTACAACCCTACCAGGTATACAATTATCCACAGAGGAATCAATTCTCTTTCTAAATGATTAAGAAAATGAACTCTATTCTTATTTAGATATTCAATTACGATTTTGACTATATTAGCAGTTTAATATTACAAGCAGGATCTCAGGTATAACACATAAGGCATGCTAGTGGGTCCTAGACTACCCGTACATGGCATAACAGTAGCTATGCACGGACTCTCGTCACCTCGTGCGTACGTAGCCCCCGAAGATAATAGCATATACTTAATTAATTCACCTAAGGGGACGATTCCCCCTCACAAAGTTAGAAAGGAGACTTACCTCGCTCCGAGATTCCATAACCGGCCTCCAAGCCCTTCCGATGACTCCAACGGACGCACAACGCCCCAAAACTATCCAAACAATGACAACCCAATGAAAATATACTCTAATATGTGCAACCATTCCAAATTATATAGTTTCTCAACCCCGCTTAGTGAAATGACAAAAATGCCCTCAGGCCCACGTGCCCGGAATCCGAAATTTCTCGAAGATATATTCTACCCATAGCCTTACTAATTCAAATATACAATTTTCTCAAATATTCATGCTCAATTCGTGGCTAAAAATCCAAGTTTCCATTTTCTAGGTTTCTTCAATATTTCCCAAATTCCTACCAAAATCCATGCCTAATGCATGCATATAATCGTGTATTTAACTTAGAAGCATGAAGGAGTTACTTACCTTGACATTGCATGAAGGAATCCTCTCTTGAAGCTCTCCAAAAATCGCCTAAGCCATGAGAAAAATGAGAAAATGAACCAAAATCCTTGTTTTAAAACATTATGCCTAGGCCGATTTTCCCACCTGCGGTCCAGCCCTCGCACCTGCGCTTCCGCAGGTGTGCCCAAGATCCCGCACCTGCGACTTCCTTCTCCTCCAGCCGGATCTGCACCTGAAACCCAATGCCCGCGTCTGCGCCTTCGCAGGTGCGGAAATTCCATCGAACATATGATCCCAGCCAAGCCTTCCCACTCTCGTACCTGCGGCGCCAAAGCCGCACCTATGGCTCTGCACCTTCGGCCAAATCCTCGCAGGTGCGGATCACACAAGATGACAGTAACCTTCAACTTTCTTCAACTTCAAATATTGATCCGTTAAACACCCAGAATCCACCCGAAGCCCCCGGGACCCCGTCCAATTATAACAACCCGTTCCAAAACATAATGCGGACTTGATCGAGGCCGCAAATCACATCAAAACCACGAATCGCACCCAAATCCCAACTTTATGAACTTAGAATTTTCCAATTCCTGCATATGATGCCGAAATCTATCAAATCATGTCCGATTGACTTCAAATTTCACGCACAAGTCATATTCAACATTACGGACCTTCTCCAACTTTCGAAATCGCATTCCGACCTCGATATCAAATCTTCCACTTCCCGTCGGATTTCTCAAAAACCTTCAAATTACTATCTTTAGCCAAATGACTTCAAAAATAACCTACGGGCATCCAAATTCACTTCCGATCGCGCTCCCAACTCCAGAATCACCTAACGAACCTATTCCCAGACTCAGAATCCCAAACAGACATCAAAAACACTGAAATGCACTTCAAGCCCAAATTTATGAAATTCTTCCAAAATGCTGACTTTTACAATATGCACCGAAATGCTCCCGGGTTATCCAAACCGCGATCCGAACATACGCCCAAGTCCGAAATCATCATACGAACCGGCAGGAACCTTCAAATTCTCATTCGGAGGTCGTTTACTCAAAATTCCAATCTTAGTTGATTCTTCCAACTTAAGGATTCTGAAATGAGAATTTTCTTTCCAAATCAACTCTAATCTTTCCGAAATTCAATTCCGACCACGCCCACGGGTCGTAATACCTGAAATGGAGCTGCTCACGACTTCAAACCGCTGAACAACGCGCTAGAGCTCAAAACGACCAGACGGGTCGTTACATTCTCCCCCACTTAAATAGACGTTCATCCTCGAACGTGCTAAGAACTGCTCTGGAGTTATCTGAAATCACTGTTTAACACCTCGAGCACCTGCCCGTGCTGCCACAACCTAGTTGAGTACATTAGATTGATAAAATCTGACCTTCTTCTATCCATATAATAAGCTCGATTTCATTCAGACACCTGAAATTTCTCTACCAGGCCTAGTTTCAAATATATAAACACCGTATCAACTACCACATGACATACTAGAACATGATTGCATACCTTTTCCGAATCAGCACCATGCACCGCATAACTCATCATCTGACCACAATGACACTCCCTGAACCTTAATACCCAAAATTTCACGAATCTGGTGCTCCCGATGCACCTCGTAACAAATATACATACATCCTGCTATAATGTTGACGATACCACCACAACGAAGGAAATGTGCAAAAATTCATACCCAACTGCAGAGTTAACAAATCCTTGAATACCTCATCTTGACTAGAATCATCACTTCATTATGAACCTGAATAATGATATTTGTTCTTTAATACACACTTCACATAACCTTATCGCACTGATCCCTGATCTGATAATCCCGTCTCACCTAGTATGAACTGCTCAGACAACAAATCACCCCAACATGACTAACAACCTCACATGATACCACATTGCCAATAGGCCATAACTCGAACATGATAAAGAAGAAATGACTTAGGAAGGGACTATTCAACTCACGCAACTAATATGAACTTTTCTCAGAAATTAGGAAGTAAAACATAAGAAAAATAAATATATATTAACCCTTGTCATCATCACACTGTTGCGGCGTGCAACCCGATCCAAATAACATACCCGTGGCGACGTGCCACCCGATCCACACATAAAATTTACATAAGAAGATATATATACGGAGCTGGTTTGCTCACTATTAAAAATTACTGAATATCGATCATAAGCACGCTAAGTGCATAATACCATCCTGGGGAGACTGATAAAGCCGTAGGCTACAAAACTCAAGCACAACTGATGTGCGATATATATATACACACTCTGGATCTCAAGAGCTATCCTGCTCACACAACATCCCCCACTACGTGGGACCTCAACACATAGGAAATTATCAAGCCGTTTCACAACTCACACGGCACAATCATAATATCACATGAATTTGACGAAGACGGAACAACATCCGTTGTTCTAATACCTTTCCATGAAAAAGCGCTCTACTGAAATGAACATGCCTGGCTCATACGGAGCCCATAATCATATTTAAATCCACCCAAAAACATCGAGTCACCTTGCTCGCACCAAACTAAGCTGATAGCTTTTACCTGGGTCCATATTAACCCACTTCCTCTCATAATATGCAAGAACAACCATCATAGCCGGGATAAACACCCCACAATCCAGAACCAAATGAACTGAACGCCTCTCAGTCATAACTTCTCAAATAAACAACATTGCACTTCTTTATACTCAGTCCAAATCTTCAATCCATCAAGTGACTACATGTTACACTTTATACAGTCTTTTCCTGGTCATGCTTCCACGACCTTCACAAGGCAACAAGTCTGCCCATCCACCAATGGCCATACTACGTTGTAAGACAAATCAAGAACCCATAACCAGGGTACAAAGCCTCTTCTACCGAATATCAATCTCAGGTGACACTGAAGGTAACACCAACTTACTCTGAATTTTCAAATCACTTTTTCTTACTCTCCCGAGCTCATGACATCCTTATTAACACCGAACCGCAATCTCAATTCTTACTCCCAGTTACATACTGCTTACCGAACCTAACATGCCAATATGAGGTAGCGCAAGAATTCCATCATAACTTCTGAACCACCAATAGGGTGAACACTTCATCATATAGAAACCTTTTACTTAACTCAATTCAAGAGTACCATCTCAACACACGAGTGAATTCCCACAATCACCCAACATGCAAATCCTTAAGTAGTCGTCTATACCACCATAACCCTTTCGGGATCTGCCTACACCTGACAGGCCATAACACTCAAATTCTCCCACATGAAATTCGTTACGACGACCGACAAGCCCTGCACACACCGGCACAAACCACATGCATAACTTAATCACAGCGGATGAACTGATCACTGCCGAAAATGTGCAATTTCAACCATGGCTAATCAATCTATCTTCTTTTAATCATCTTCAATTGCTTCAGGAATAATAGAAACTTCCTCCAACTCATAGCAAACTCAACCCCCACTCCTCACGAGTGACTTTGATTCACGAGACTATGCTGCCTAAATCCCACAACCCGTCTCACACCCTCCTGATAATCTTTCTACAATCCGGAGTTTATTTCTCTCACTCCTCCAATACTATCCTGCACGCTGAAACATATCATAGAACATTCCAACCATTCTCCATTTTCTCAGAATTTACTCTGCAAAAGCTCGATTCTCGATCATACTGCTGCCTGAAACCCTTAAACGCGGCATTCTTAACTTTTGAATTCACTAGGACCGCTATTGAGAGTCACCCACTCTGACTGGACCTGAATACAATCAACTCCAAGGCTCTTCTAGCTCATGAACACACCTTTCAAGGAAACACGTGACTGAGTCACTATCCTGACAACTCCCCTATGCCTTAAGCGAAATTCTAAATCTTCCAAAGCCTAACCCTGGCCCAACAGGGCCAACTTTTGCACACATTCATCAAATCCCATGCACAATCACCATTTTACTCCTTGCCTTAGCTGAAATAACTTTCCAACACACCGACAATCCGCAACCCTATGAGAAGACAACCCTACAACCCAACTGCAGATGGTGGGACTCCTCCACTTAGCCCGAAGCTACTTCTAGCACCACTCTTGACCCTGCCGATATCCTTTCTCCTTGATAACGCGATCTTGCTCAACCAATCCGTCCAAATTCTTCCAAATCCTCTTTCTAGCACTATCTAAATACTCAAATTCTCTAGCATCACTCACACATTCCGCCTCCCACCGAATAGCCACTGGAACCCCTCACAGCGACCTGCCAACCATGCCACCGCTAACCTATTCGCAGGAGATAACCCAACTGTGGAAATCACCCGCGAACACCTTCCAACGATGTTGAAATGCACGCTATCCGCAACTTCAATACCCCATCCTACGCCCTGCTTCATTTACAAACTTTACTAGTCCGTCCGCTCTTCATGGACATCCATTAAATGCGCAATAGTATCTTCAAATTCCAAGCTATGCTGCCGCTCCCCCACTTTGAGACTGCTCGACTTCTACTTCTTAGGCCTGGCCTCCTAGAAATGGAACCGCCGCCTAGCCTCACTCCAGGATCATTCTCTGCAGCTCTCAAACCAGCAGATCACCACGACTTCAAACTCTCCGAAGATCATCTTTCTCTAGTTGCCTTCATTATCAACACTTATCCGGTACTAAACCACCGCACCTCATGATCTCTGCCAACCGCATTCTTCAATAATTCTTCTCAATACTCTGACCCCATCCAACCGAAGAAACCATATCACTGTCAAACATAAAACATTCCATTCGATCGATGACGACGACTACACGTCACAGGTGCATATCCCACCTCACTTTAAGACACCAAGTCTTACTACTTTATCAACCCCAACCGGACCTTTCATAATCCAAATGCCTCTCCTCTGCAGGAATTAAAATACTGAAATCTCGAAATCACACTTTGAGAAGACCTCCCTTCAAACCATTCATCACCCCCAACATACGGGCAATCATTCTATCATCATATAGACTTCGCGTGATAACTAATCGAAAGCATCATCACTACCTGAGCATAGCCTTAAGGCTCCCAGAAAACACAACTACTGAGCTGAAATAACATATTATCCGTTTGTAGGGCCATAACAATAGCCCCAACCAATTACACATGGAAACATCTCGAATTACATCCGTAGCACCATATTAATTCCTCAAATTCCTGATTCATAGCGAGCGCTTCGCGACACGTAAGATTGAGTAGGAATGAACATAGGCATAAGCCTCAAAGGAATCAACTCGAACGATTAGGAATCAAGACGGGAAGTACTCCTAACAGCCCTGTAGCCTCTCGAAGATAAGTACAGATGTCTCCGTACCGATCCGCAAGACTCTACTAGACTTGCTCATGAACCGTGAGACCTACGGGAACCTAGCGCTCTGATACCATGTTGTCAAGTCCCAAAATTCATAAGGTCGTGATGGCGCCAGACATCAATGTCAGGCTGGCCAGTCATTAATTAATTGAAATAACTTCCCGGTTTTAACATTTATGAAAATATTTCCTTTCACTTTATTACATATTAACCAAATAAAAATCTGTTAATTAAAAACAATGGTTTGAATACTACACTTTAGCAAATATATATATCCCAACACATCCCAAAACTCGGTGTCACAAGTACATGAGCAATTTATAAGAATTTATACAATCATTACAAAGCCTGTCTAAAATACAAATTGGACAAGGAAATTTAAAATGAAAATAAATACAGCACGAGGGAGACTCTGTCAGCTGCGGATCGCCTCTGGATGATGCAGCTCGCCTAAGTCTCCGCATCCTCCACATTGCTATGAAAGTTCCTGTGTAATAAAATGCACAACAAGTGTAGCATGAGTACAAAGACAACGTGTACTCAGTAAGTCGCCTGCCTAACCTCAGAGAGGTAGTGGCGAGAGGTCAAATTAGACACTTACTAAAGGTCAATTTAGAATATTTAAGTGTGACACTAAGCATGATTATCATAGGCAATTTATTAAAATCAGGAATAAATATTTTCAACTCCGTTCACGTTTAACACTTTATATCTTCGTCATATTAATAACAATTAATCAACATGGGTGATTTAATCAAATAACAATTTATCGACGGGAGGGAACAACTTCTTCCAAAATCTTTTTAATAACTTTAAATCTCTGTCATTTGAATTGACAACTTAATATTTCAGGCCAGTAATCAGGCAAAATCATAGCAACTACGCAGTAAATATCATGCGCAAGCAATGCCTAGGGTCAAATGACGCGGACCAACAATAATAAATTATGCACTGCCGAAGGGTCGAACGACTCGAACCATAGATGCATCTATTTTCCCAGCCCGCGAATCGATCATGCGACGCGGTTAACATATAAATAATAAGGCTAGCCTGCTCCCAAATCATACATGTGACTCAGGTGCTTATATGTACACATATCCACATAATAAATCCATATTTTTATCAAGAAAGCAGTTTTTCTCAAGAAAGTGGTGAAATTCTTCTTATGGGAACATGAAATATAGCTTTTAAATATTTGTTATGAAACTCATTTGCCAAGTTTAATGATCATCCATAATACAACCCTACCAAGTATACAATTATCCACAAGGGAATCAATTCTCTTTCTAAATGATTAAGAAAAGGAACTCTATTCTTCTTTACATATTCAATTAAGATTTCGACTACATTAGCAGTTTAATATTACAGACAGAATCTCAGGTATAACACATAAGGCATGCTAGTGGGTCCTAGACTACCCGGACATGGCATAATAGTAGCTACGCACGGGCTCCCGTCACCTCGTGCGTACGTAGCCCTCGAAGATAATAGCATATACATAATTAATTCACCTAGGGGGATGATTCCCCCTCACAAAGTTAGAAAGGAGACTTACCTCGCTCCGAGATTCCATAACCGGCTTCCAAGCCATTCCGATGACTCCAAACGGACACACAACGCCCCATGACTATCCAAGCAACGAAAACCCAATGAAAATATACTCTAATATGTGCAACCATTCCAAATTATATAGTTTTCCAACCCGGCTTAGTGAAATGACAAAAATGCCCTCGAGCCCACGTGTCTGGAATCCAAAATTTCTCGAAGATATATTCTACCCATATCCTTACTAACTCAAATATACAATTTACTCAAATATTTATGCTCAATTCGTGGCTAAAAATCCAAATTTCCATTTTCTAGTTTTCTTAAATATTTCCCAAATTCCTACCAATTTCCATGCCTAATCCATGCATATAATCTTGTATTTAACTTAGAAGTATGAAGGAGTTACTTACCTTGACATTTCATGAAGGATTCCTCTCTTGAAGCTCTCCAAAAATCGCCTAAGCCATGAGAAAAATGAGAAAATGAACCAAAATCCTTGTTTTAAAACATTCTGCCCAGGACGATTTTCGCACCTGCGGTCCACCCCTCGCACCTGTGCTTCCGCAGGTGCACCCAAGATCCCGCACTTGTGGCTTCCTTCTCCTCCAGCCGGATCCGCACCTGTGACCCAATGCCCGCATCCTTCTTGAACCTCAGAAGTCTCTTCTGCTTCTCCTCAGATACCTCTAGCCTATCCTCCGGCTGAACCAAAATAACAGGGTGTGCTGGCATGAACTTCGGAAGTTGATCAATGTGGACCCGCTGCTCTGGATACGTGCCACTGGAGTGAGAGCTGCTCCCCTAGCCTAAGATGTAGCTGGTGCAAGGGGGATCAATCTCGCATGAGCTAAAATGCCAAACATGCTCAAAAATTGTGCTAGGGTCTCCTAAAGACTACATTATATTCTATTCAGGTTCCTTTGGTCTAGTAGGTGTCTTGACATGGCCTCGTCACCACTCTACTGATGTTAGGCTTGATACTTATTTGGTATCCTTTTTGTGTAAATCCACGTAAATCTGCTCATGCTGGACATCGGTGATTGACCAGTTATATGGAGACTTCAATGTATACCTTCTCGACGCTCGCATTCGTTGGAGTCACCTTATTATATTGCTTTATTACTGTTTATCTTCACATCAAAATAGAGTGTATTTCGAGATTATTAGTTCATCTTATTTAAAGTTTATGACTGAGTGCCACCAGTTTTGGGAGATATTTGATAGGTTTACAGTTTTGGGCTTTATTGTGATAGTTTAACAGTTAAATTAAATATAAGTTGTTATTTATGCTAATCCTCAATGTATGTTAGGCTTACCTAGTCTTCAAGACTAAGTGTCATCAAGACATCCAAAGGTGGGAATTTGTGTTCGTCAAAAGTTTGTGTTAGAGCTCTAGGTTCATAGGTGTTATGCGGAACTATTTGGAAATTCCACTTCATTGATTCCTTCTCATGCAAATTTGTTGATTTTGAAATCTGATCCTTTGTCTTTATATTCTCTCACATATGGTGAGGACACATACTACTGCATTAGATGATCAGACACTCGTGCCCCCTGCTAGATTCACGAGAGGTCGGTGTCTGGGTAGAGGGAAAGGAGGGCCACGTGTTGCAGCTAGAGTACTTGCCTGAGCACTGACTTAAGAGCCACCAATAGCTCATGTTGGGGTAATTAATAATTAAATCAGTTATTTGACTGATTTAGAATTAATCTTGGCATGTTCGAGGACGAACATATCTTTAAGTAGGGAAGAGTGTAACGACCCGACCGGTCCTTTTGAGCATTTGGTTATCATTCGGTGATTTGATGTCTTGAGTAGCTTCATATGATAGATTATGGTTTGTTTGTATCATCGACTTTTGTTTTCGGGCGATTCAGGATTGATTTGGAAGAATGATTCTCAACTAGGAAACTTTAAGTTGAAAGAGTTTACCAAGTTTGACTTTTCTGTATTTGACCTCAGATTAGAGTTGTTAAGGTTATGTTAGGTCTGAATGGTGATTGTGGACTTGATCATATGCCCAGATTTACATTTGGATATTTTTAGAAGGTTTTGGTGCTAATTTGCGAAAGTTTCCAATTTGAAGGTTTAAAAAGTTCATAAGTTTGACGGTAATTGATTTTGATGATATCAGGTTCGGATTGTTTTTCCCAGAGTTGGAATAGGTTTTTTATTTCATTAGGAACTTGTGTTAAATTGAGGTCATTCCGAGTTTATTTGATATGGTTCGGAACGTGTTTTGCAAGTTGAAAGTCCATAAATTCATTAAGTTTGATTTGAGAAGCGATTAATAATATTGATGTTGATATGTGTGATTTGAGACCTCGAGTAGGTCCACTTTATGTTTTGGGAATTTTTTCTATGCTTGGACGGGGTCTCGAATGAGTTTCAGACGAATTTCTGACCATTTTGAGTCATATTGGTGATGGCTGGTTTGGAAGGGATCTAATGTCATTGCACCTACGAAATTTTTGGTCACAAGTATGGAGCCACAAAAGTTGGGTGAGGAGGAACATGAGAGAAAGGTTAAGCTGGGGCATGATGTTGTAGATGCAGAAGATTTAGCGCATTAGTGAGAGCGCCGATGCAAGCAGAGTTGCGCAGGAGTGGAAATGCAGGATGGACAAGTGCTTCTGCAGAAGCAGAAAGTACATCGCATCCGCGATGTCACAGAAGCGGGAAGTGTTCAGTAGGTGCGAGAGGTCGGAATATTTGTGGTCTCCGGGAAAGCGGGTTTTATGTCGCATAAGCGATGCCGCAGAAGAGTCTTGTTGTTCACACATGCGAAAAGACTTGCTTATTTCTATTTATTCGAAGGGTTTGTTCATTTTATATTTTGGGGATTTGTAGCTCGGTTTTGGGAGATTTTGGGAAGGATTTTCACCACATGGATTGGGTTAGTATTCTCTACTTGGATTTTATTTAACCCATGATTCTAACTTTGATTTTTGCATTTGATTGATGATTTTAAAAGAGAAATTGGGGTTTTTATCTAAACTTCTCTAGAATGAATTATTGAGTTTTGAACATCGAGTCGGAGTCGAATTTGAGTGAAATTAGTATGGTTGGACTCTTAATTGAATGGGTATAGGGAATTTGTGAGTTTTGTTGGGTTTCGAGGTGCGGGTCTGGGTTGACATTTTTGGTTACTTTGAATAATCGATTAAAGATTTGACATTTATCGTTTGGGTTTGGTTCCTGTGGCATTATTTGATAATTTTGAGTTGCTTTTGGCTAGTTTCGCGTCGCTTGGAGGTTGATTCATGCAGGATCGAATTTCTATAGTATTTTTTGGCTTTCTTGGTATTTGATTTGGCTTGTTCAAGGTAAGTAACATATCTATACTTGGATTTGAGGGTAATTATCCATGAAAATCATGATATTTGAGATTGGTTGGGGGTGACAAACGTGCTAGGTGATGGACGTGTGTGCGTGCACCGGGGTATTTATTATATGCGTTGTTTTTCTATTATACTTCTTGATATCATGTTTTCTCCATTTGTATGACTACATGAGTTGATATTCATGCTTGAAATCATGTCTAGACTATCTGATGTACTGTTTGAGACTCAATAGTACTATTTTTCCCATGTCGATCTATTTTCCTTAGTCGTAGTCATACTGTTTCGGTCATGATAGGTCTATCCAAATTCTATATCTCTGCCTCTATGCATTCTTGATATGCTATCTCGCATGGTATTTGTGTCTTTGTACGTGACATGAGTTTGAGATGTATTTGAGGCACATTGTAGTATTTCGTGTTATATGATTGGATTATGTTTCTGTAATATGTTGTAATATAAAAAACTTGAGCGGATTAATGACTGATGTAGGCCGTAGGGCAATTTTGTGAGTTATGTTTGATCAGGTTGCATGCCGCAACAATTATATATTGATATTGAAGTGGCGCGTATGGCAGGACCCACATTGGGCTAAGTGTTTTATTGATTTTGAGGCTACATGTGCACCAGGCCCCGCGATTGGGTTATGTGATTATAATTAGCACTTGGGAAGGATCTGCCCCCTCCGGAGTCTGACATGACAGTAGTGGGCATATGCACAGTGTTTTGTGTACGTGCTTTAGTGATAGGCATTAATGCCAAGCACCCGCACAATTCTAAGTACCATTGTGTGTGTTGGTGAGGGCCTTGGTCCAGGCACCGTGAGGGTGCTAAGTGTGGTTATTCTAGATGATTTCAATGTGATGATATTGGATTGACCTGAATAATTGTCATGTAGGTACAGAGATGCATTTTTATCATTTTCACAACCCCAAATATCCCAACATATGATGTCGTGATGTCACCTAGTCTCTAAGACTAGGTAAGTCTAACATGCATGGAGAAATAACTGAAATAATAATGGAACTTTAAATTTAAACCAACTAGCTATCATAAAAGAACTCAAGAATACTATTGACAATAACTCCCAAAATCTTGTGAGACTGAGTCATAAGCTCTATACGAATATACCGTAATATCCCTGTCACGCCCCAAACCTAGGGAGACGTGGCCGGCACCAGGAGCCATATTTGGCCCGAGTGTACCACTCTGTAACAGTGAACTCTGGAAGGGTAACCCTCAATTTAGGCCGATGAGGCCGTATTATGAATCATCTAAAGATATCGTCTCTCTCATACGAGGGGTAAGCATACTCAAAAGATCTAAAACCGTGCAGGCTGATGAGGCCACCATGGACATCTACCGATATACAAAATATACAAGACTCGTCTACAAGCCTCTAGAGATAAATAAACTGTACCATGGTCCGGACAGGGCCTCAACCTACCCATCAAACCTGTATATATAAAATAGACTCCTAGGTCTAGATCTAGTAACTTCGAGTGAGTGGAGCTTGCCAACCCAGCTGATGTTCAACTCTATCTGCTGGGAAGGTTTATCCAGCTATCTATCATGTCACGACCCAAGCCGATGGGCCGCGACGGGCACCCGATGCCTTACTCAACCGAGTACCAACGTAACATATCTTTCTCATTACATCAACATGGGTAAATGGTCTAGAAGGCACGTATGAGGTAACAAGAATAAAACTTGAGGGAACACTCGACATCAAAAGACCCAACCTGATATACTAACTTATACAATACGGTCCTATAAAGCCAAAATAATCACTTGTATACTGAACATAGGCCGACAAGGCCAAACAATCTTTCATATACACGATATATGTCTACAAGACTCTAAGAGTACATAAACGTCATAAGTCCGGAACAGGGCCCCGACATACCAATCAATACATGTCTAAATCATAGTGACCAAATAAGCAACTCCTGAACAAAGGGAGCGCACCAACATCTTCCACTAAGCTGATAGCCTACTTGAAGAACTCTCAACCAATCTATCAGGACCCGCAGGCATGAAACGCAGCGTCCCCAGGGAAAAGGGACGTCAGTACAAATAGTGCACTGAGTATATAAGGAATGAAAATCAGTAAAAAATAGACATGAGAGAAACATGGAGTAAAAGACTCAACATGCATATGCATATAAATGTCGTACCATGCATGGTTATATGCGTTCATAGCATCATCAATCCTATGAGGGCATCCCATCATATCATCTCGGCCACTGTGGGCAAATCATCAATGTAAACCAGCTGATCAAGTGGTGGTGCGTATATAACGCTGTAACCTTTTCCCATATCCCATATCCCATATACATTTATATACACATATATATGTGTATATAACACCATCTGGTCATGGGTCAATGTAAATGAATGCAATGCATGAGAAGTACGTCAATAAAACCTCTCGGAATGTCATAAGACCATTATGACTCTGATTAATATCATGAGATAACCTTTATCAACTTACATATTTTCGCAAACCCATGAACAAGCGATAGAATAATAAGACATATGGGGAATCAATAACATATAAACCTCTAGTATTTCTATGAATAGAGTCATTTATCGAAGTTTTGCATTTTCTCATTTCGTTTGTATCGTATGAAATTTTGGATAATCTTGGATGAAATTTTCTTGCTGAAACCTTCTTTGAATTGTAGAGACTCAAAATGAATTAAAAAGGTCTGTTTAATCTCTTAGGTGTGGGCCCCACATTTTATGATGACTAAGCCACATAAATCCTCCAAACGTGCCACCTATTTTATGCACTTAAGAGTCACATATTAGGCTTTGATCAAGACTTTATAGGCTTCCCTATTGCGGCCCTTTTGTCTTTATCCAACATTCCTTAATCACATTGTTAATCTTCCACAAAAATCCATTGTTAACCAAATATCCACATAGTTAAGAATTATCTCAAATTACTTAAAATACTACTCACTTTTAACACACTTCATACACCTTACTATCATGGTCATGTGGTATCTTGTATGGCACTAGTCCATAGATACGGAGTATTATAGCTTGGACCGTATTTTATCCCAAAATGTCAAACTTCAATTAAATTCATTTTCTTTAATTCGCTCACCCTCTCACCTTCACAGATTTACTTATCATTTATTTGAAATAGTAAAATACTTATAATTTCAAAGTAATCTCATTCCCGAACTTACATTGATTAACTTACGATGAAACTTTAACGTACAAAAAAGCTGGATGTAACATCTCATTTCCGAGCTTTCATCAATTTACTTATGGTGTACTTTCACATATGAAAACATTTGGTGTAACATCATTCCCCCTTTTGAACATTCATCCTTGAATGTTGACTGTTGCATTTATCATTATCATAACCTATAGCTCTTGCGAATACTTTAGTACTCTCCTTGCCATCTAGGCAACTGTTCTGTGAAGAAATCCAAAGGCCAGGGCATTCCCTCCTTTAGACCTCCTTCTCATACCATGAGTTGTGGTCGGAATTCTTTCAATATCATAATTGTTGCTACCTTCTGTCATACAGCCTATACGACTCGGACCTTGTAAGTGCGCCTATGAGACTCTTCTTTCTTTTTCCTCCGATTTTTAGCCATTACTGAAGTTCTTCGCTTGGTACTTTATCGAACTTATGAATATTACTATATGTTATTTCATAGACCCGGTTATCTATCCACATGATTTTACTGCATCTATCTAGGTCATACTGTATCATAACTCTTCGATTTATCGTTACTGAGGTCTGCTATCAAACTCCAGGTTACTCTCATTGCTTCTTATCATAGATGTATAAATCCAAGCCCTTCAATGATTCCTTATTACAGTTCATCTAAAGGATGACGGCCTAATCTCATCTCATACTTGTAACTTTTATCCATCCATTGTTGATTCACCTCAATCTTGATCTACAATCTACCACTGATAATTTGAAACCTCTTATGTAATGCATTATCACTGGGGCTTATATCTCAGTGAGGAATATCTCAACTGATTTTCCTGATCCACTTAGGGGAGATAGTGTACTTCCATAACCATATTTCATAGAATTTGTCATGCCCCAAAAACCGAGGAGCACGACCGGCTCTCAACCGAGTAAACCCGACTGCGAAAGCCTGTTAGACTTTATTCTACCCAAACTAATTCATGAATAAAGGGGGTATGAACTCCATTAATCAAATTCTGAAAGTATTTCATTACGACTTCCATTTCATTTCCATTAACAACTTCATTCATATTAATAAAATATTACATGTTTATGGATTTAATTAAAAAACATATTTTTGCTAAATACCAATGTCTCTAGCTCCACTCCCAACATCAAGAACCACCCACAAACTATCTACAGAGCCTCTAAGTACAACTGAAGGGTAATAAGGAAATGCCGGCAACAAGGATCCGGCTATACCTCAAAACATGGTAAGAAAATGAACAATAGATACATGAGGAACAAAAGGTTCAAGACCCCTAAATGAAGTGGGGCTCACCAAGTCAGCTGGGAAGTGTACACTGCTATCTTTGATCGATGCCGCTTGTTGTGGACCACCTGTATCAATTAAAGATACAGCGCCCCAGACAAAATGGACGTTAGTGCCGTCGAATAGCACTAGTATGTATAGAAAAAAGTCCTCTTTCAAAATAGGATGTCCATATAGGCAAATACAACACATAGAAAACAACAAGTTCATAATCAACCATATCCAAATGACCAATTGATACATCACGATTTTCAAAGTACGAAAGTAGTATATATATACATACATACATACATACATACATACATACATACATACATACATACATACATACATATATACATACCTACATACATACACACATACATACACACATACATACACACACACATACACACACATACAGACATACATACATACATACATACANGATATTATTAGCATCGATATTCCACCGTCTTTGTTTGCACGGAGTCCGATCACGCCCGATCAGCTAGGTCGTATCCCTACGGACAATGTGGTTTGACATGGTGATGCGAAAGAAAAATGTTATATTGGTTGGGAGATTATTAGCACCGATATTACACCGTCTTTGTTAGTACGGAGTTCGATCACGCCCGATCAACTAGTCCGTATCCCCGCGGACAGTGTGGTTTGACATGGTAATGCAAAAGAAAGTTGTTACAAGTGTAGTACCACTATGTGCGCAACATGAACTCTGGTCTCCACCCGATCAGCTAGGCTGCCTTCCCACATATGCTGTGTGGGTTGGCTTTTTCTTTTCCAATTCACAGGTACCAGTTTCATCCCAATTTAAGGGAATAAGCACAATTTCGCCAATATTTATATTTCATCCCAAATCACAATCCACCCCTACATCGGCACGTGTAGTTTCAGATGTGGTCCTTATGACCCACCCTTCCTCAGTTTCGCTAATGATGCTTCCAAAAACTTTTTTAGTTTAGTTTGCACACAAAGGTAACACATATATAGAAATGTATTCATCTCAGAATCTTACACATTGTACAAATCTTTATTAGAATTTTCAACCTCTCACAATAGCAATATTTCCTTGGATCTTCGAGCCTTTCCCAAGTTTCATTATTCATGGCACGATGGCCGCATTTTACTTATGTTCAATACTTTCACTTCATTTAATTTCAAGGATCACCACCAAATACCAACATATAGAACATTCCAGAAATCATATACCTCAAGTGCGTTAGTAATGAAACTTTTAACACAATGGGTTCTTCCCAAAGAAGGAGATATACCAACCAACAATAGGAATACACATCAAATTCATAAACAAGCAGTACACTAATTATCCTTGAATTACTCTTTTCTAATCATGAAAATGTACAATTTCAACACCGAGTATGTAAGAATTTGGATCATATTGGATATATTTATAAGGCAAAGCATTGTCTAAAACAACCACTTGTGTGCATAAATTGAGTACAAATGCCTTTAGGCCATTCTATTTTTGAAGTCATTTATGAACAGTAAGTCGAGGCTCATTTCATAATCTGTTTCATATTTTCTCATTTCATGGGCATCACTAGGCACAATTTTAACATAAGTTCTTGGAACGTTATCCACACTCATTTTCCCCAATTCATTTTCATTTTCAAACATCTTAATAGATTATCAACAACGAGACATACTCAATCAAGACATTAGGTACATACAGGAGGAATTAGGACTATTAAGCATATCGAGTTTTCCTAACCCAATTGGTATATAAGTTTTCATTTACCATACAACTCAATGCCATACCAACTCAATAAAAAAACATACTTTAAACATCTAACTTTTCATATAAAGCTCATTCGGAGTAATCCAGTTTATATGTTTATATGGGATAACTCGGAATGTAGAAATTAGGGATTTTTAGCCGACCATACTTAAACTTTTTGGGAACATTATGGAATTCAATTCGAGAGAGAAAGTTTAGCCAACATACCTTGATTGAGCTTTCCTTAAGTTACTACAATTCACCAACACCTCTAGCAATAATAATCTATAGGAAGATAGCGGGAATTTATTAATAATTAGAAAGACCCCCATGGTGCAGCTCTCTCAGGGATTTCATCAAACACCTAACATGTGAAATAGGCTACAAGGTTCTATAATGGAAACCCCTTCTTTCCTCAACCAATTTCAACAAGAAACTACCCAAAATAGTTCTCTAATCCCACATACTACAACCTAGTGCACATTCATGGCTTATTTCTAACCCTACAATATATTTGAACTCTTAACCTCTTGCATGAAAGCTTTAGAAGTAGGACTTACCCGGATGGAGGATAATCTAGTGGCTATCTTCCTTGATTCTTGAAAATTTGAACAAGATTGGGTGATTGGGAAGCTAGGTTCCCTCTTTCTCTCTCTCTATATTGCTCTTTCCTTCCTCTAAAATGATCAGAATATCGCCCCAAATGAATCCATAAGTGTTACTTATCAATATGAGTTCGGGTTATAAAAAATAGAAAAATGGACCCTCCGACTGAGATATGCGGTCGCAGAAAAGACCGCATAACAGATGTGCGGCCCGCAAAATGGTCGCATAATTGATGCTCAGAACTGGGATGTTTCGGGTTGGGTATGCAGCAGGTCTGCGGCCCGCAGACCTAATATGCGGTCGTGAAATTCACCGCAGATCTGATATGCAGTTGCATAGTGTGACGCATAATGGTCTTCAACTTAGCTCAACTTCTGCTTCACTCTGCGACACTTATGCGGCCCACATATTGATTATGCGGTTGCAAATCAGACCGCAGAATTGCATTCCTCAGCCAAAAATATTCCTCAACACCTTACTGCATTCTATAACCCAAAAAGTCTGACCCGCAACGTGAAGATAAATTTACTACTTCTAAACCCTTTGGCCTAACTCGGCACCACAAGATCTTAAATTACACAACGAAGTTTTCCGTGGCATTACATTCTCCCCCGCTTAGGATAATATCTCTCTTCATTCGTCTCTACCAATAATGTTGTCTCAGATCCTGATAGATCTTCGCGGCACCCGGATAGATGGAATACTGCGAACTATGGGCCTCAACTAGAATCAAATCTCGAAGCCCATCCACATTGGGCACACAAATCCGGCCCTGCATCCTCATGACCCCATCATCACCAATAAACACATCCCTGGCATCACCACGAGGGACCCTGTCCTGAAGAACAAGAAAGTGTGGATCATCATTCTGGCGTGCTCTAATCTGATCATAAAGAGATGACCTGGAGGCTACACAAGACAATACCCACGGAGGATCTGATAGATACAATCTCACCAACTGACCTGCTAAAGCCTGAACATCAAGTGCTAAAGGTCGCTCTGCTACTGGAAGATAGGCTAAACTCCCCAAACTCTCCGCTCTGCGACTCAGGGCATCGGTCACTAAATTGGCCTTCCCTGGATGAGATAAGATAGTGAGGTCATAATCCTTGAGAAGCTCCAACCACCTCCTCTGACGCAAATTCAGATCCTTCTACTTAAGAAGATGCTGCAAACTACGGTGATTAGTGAAAATCTCACAATGCACTCCATATAAATAATGACGCCAAATCTTCAAGGCGTGAACAATAACTGCTAGCTCAAGATCGTGTACTGGTTAATTCTTCTCGTGCACCTTCAACTGTCTGGACGCGTAGGAAATCACCCTACCGTCATGCATCAGAACCGCTCCAAGGCCAACTCTCGAGGCATCACAGTAAACTGTATAAGAACCTGAACCCGTAGGAAAAATCAATACCGGAGCTGTAGTCAAAGGTGACTTGAGCTTCTGAAAGCTCTCCCCACACTCCTTAGTCCACCTTAATTGAGCACCCTTCTGGGTTAGTCTGGTCATAGGTGCTGCAATAGATGAAAATCCCTCGACGACGGTGATAGTACCCTGCCAAACTAAGGAAACTATGAATCTCAATAGCTGATGATGGTCTAGGCCAACTCTGCACCGCCTCTACCTTCTTCGGATCAACCTAAATACCCTCACTGGACATCATGTGCCCCAAGAACGCTACTGAATCAAGCCAGAACTCACACTTCAAAAATTTTGCATACAATCTCTTCTCTCTAAAGGTCTGAAGCACAACTCTCAAATGCCGCTCATGATCCTTCCGAGATCGGGAATACACCAAGATATCATCAATGAACACGATGACGAAAGAATCCAGATAAGGCCGGAATACACTGTGCATCAAGTGCATAAAGGCTACTGGGGAATTGGTCAGCCCCAATGACATAACCAGAAACTCATCATGACCATATCTTGTCCTGAAAGCAGTCTTTGGAATGTCCGACCCCCGAATCTTCAACTGATGATAGTCGGAGCACAAGTCTATCTTGGAAAATACCTGGCACCCTGAAACTGATCAAACAAGTCATCTATACGAGGCAGGGGATACCGGTTCTTCGCCGTAACTCTGTTCAGCTGCCGATAATCAATACACATACGTATATAACCATCCTTCATCTTTACAAACAACACCGGTGCACCCCAAGGTGACACACTAGCCGAATGAAACCCTTATCTAGGAGTTCCTGAAGCTGCTCCTTTAATTATTTTAGCTCCGTTGGTGCCATATGATAAGGTGGAATAGAAATAAGCTGAGTGCCTAGAACCAGGTCAATACCAAAATCAATGTCCCTGTCAGGCGGCATGCTTGGCATGTCTGTAGGAAACACGTCCGGAAAGTCACGGACCACAGGAACCGAATCAATAGCGGGAGTCTCACCGCTGACATCCCTCAAAAAAGCCAGATACGATAAACACCCCTTCTCAACCATACGCTGAGCCTTCAGGTAGGAAATCATCCTGCTAGGCACATAATCAGAAGAACCTCTCCACCCAACCCTCGGACATCATGGCATAACTAAGGTCACGGTTTTAGCGAGAAAATAAAGAACATCATGACACGGAGATAACCAATCCATGCCCATTATCACATCAAAATCGACCATGCTGAGTAACAGTAGGTCCAATCGGGTCTCCAGACCCCCAATAGATATCACACACGACCAATACACACGGTCCACAACAACAATATCGCTCACCGGAGTCGACACATGAACAGATGTAACTAAAGAGTCACGGGGCATATCCAGAAAATGGGAAAAATATGAAGAAACATAGGAATATGTAGAACCAGGGTCAAATAAAGCCAAAGCATCTCGGAACGAGACTGAGACAATACCTGCGATCACTGCATCGGAGGCCATAACATCTGGCCTGGCTAGAAAGGCATACATACGGACCTGACCTCCGCCTGCTCGACCTCCCCCTCTAGGGCGACCTTTAGCTGACTGATTACCACCCTTGGCTGCCTGGGTGGGTGGCGAAGTAACTGGAGCTGAAGTCGAAGGCTGTCTCCTCAACTCAAATGGACCTCCAAGAAGATGAGGACATTGCCTCCTCATATGGCCGAACTCTCCACACTCATAACAGCTCCCTGGAGCTAGAGACTGGGACTGAAATGAACCCTTGGCACCAGAATGGCCACTAGGAGAACCATGCATAGAAGAACTCTAAGCTGATGGTGCTTGAGCTGCATTCTGGGCTGGAGTGGCACTGAATGAAGAATGGTCTGGCTGAAAACTGCAGGGACCATGCCCCAAAGATGCACCACCATAGGCTGGGCGGCCTGACTGAGGAGGCCTGAATGAACGACCTCTACCATGCTGAAACAGCCCCTGGAAGGAGCACCACTAAGACCACACGATCCATGAAACTCCTTGGCCTCCCTTTCTACCCGCTCCTGGCGGCGAACCGACTCAATATCTCGAGCAATATCAACAACCTGCTCTAATGTAGCATATGATACTCTCTCCCGGGTCATGAAAAGATGGAGCTGATAAGTAAGTCCATCTATACACCTCCTAATCCTCTCCCTATCAGTAGGGACCAACTCGGTGACATGACGAGCCAACTCCAAAAATCGCATCTCGTACTGCGTCACTGATAACTCCCCCTGAAGCAGCTGCTCAAAATGCCTGCGCTGCTCCTCCCGGTGAGACTGGGGTACATACTTCTCCAAGAAGATAGTGGAGAATTTCTGCCAGGTAAGGGGTGTTGAACCAACAGGCCTACGCCTCTCAAAAGATTCCCACCAAGTGAAAGCAGCACCAGAAAACTGAAATGTAGCAAATGAGATCCCACTGGTCTCCAAAATCCAAGCAGTACGCAGCATCCTCTGGCACTTATCTAGAAAATCCTGGGCATCCTCGCCCTCAACACCACTGAATGTCGGAGGCTGTAGTCTACTAAACCTCTCCAGCCTACGCTGCTCATCATCTGGCACAGCTGGGACTACGAAGTCCTGAACTGGACCAACCAGCTGGGTTGGAACCGCCCCCCGTGTCTGCTGGCCCTGAGTTGCGTGCTCAGTTATCCGGGCAACTGCCTGAGCAAGGGTGGTACACACTGTCAAGATCTGATCAAAGGTCTAATAAAGACCCGGAATAACAATAGGCGCTGTCGATGCCTGAGCCTGTCCCGCTGGAGTATCTGTGGCGGGAACCTGATCCTGACTAGTAGGAGGATCAACTGATACTGCCCTAGCTGCCGCACGGGCTGGCCCCTACCTCTACCACGGCCTCGACCGCGGCCTCGACCCTTCGCTGGTCTAGTCGGTGGTTGATCGCCCTGATCGGTGGCACGAGTCCTCACCATCAGTGAGAGAATGAAACAACAGAAGTTTAGATTTCCAGAATCAATCAAATGGCACGACAAAATTCAAGAAAAAGGGGATTGTTCCTAAGGGTTCTGTAGCCTCTCGAAGATAAGTACAGACGTCTCCGTACCAATTCGCAAGACTCTACTAAACCTGCTCATGACCATTGAGTCTTATGTGACCTAGGCTCTGATACCAACTGGTCACGACCCCAAATCCTAAGCCGACCGTGATGGCGCCTATCATTGAACTAGGCTAGCCAACCATTTCATATTATCAATATATCCCATAATTTCCCAAATATTTAGCAGATTTTGAAAATATCAGAAAGAGATAAAACAATTACACACTTCCCCAAAACCTGGAGTCAACTGTCATGAGCATCTAAGACTGAAAATAAAATGTACAACAGTGACTTGCTACAACAAAGTCTGAGGTACAAAAGATTAAAAGAAACTATAATCTGAGGGAAGGAAAGGAGGTGAGCTGGGGACGCTGAGCAGCTACCTCAATCCTCGAACAACTCCAACCTCGTCCGGAANTCCATATATATAAAATATATTGTTGGGGCGTGCAGCCCGATCCATATAATAGTCGACTGTGCTCACTAGAGGTGTACAGACTCCTGGAGGAGCTCCTTCAGCCCAAGCGCTATATCTGCTGCGCCGTGCAGCCCGATCCAATATGTATATTGTTGCAGCGTGCAACCCGATCCATATATAACATATATTGCTGCGGCATGCAGCCTGATCCGTATATATATAATCTATATTGATGTGATGTGCAGCCCGACCCACATATAATATGTAACATATATATTGTTGCGCCGTGCAGCCCATCCCATAACTATCCTCACCTACTCGTCGCTCAGCCTAACACATATATACTGATGCGGCGTGGTGCCCGATCCGTAGTTATCCTCATATGCTCGGCTCTCGGCCTGACTCAGTAACCTCACAAGCTACTTGGGAAATCCATCTCGACTCACGGGACTCAGCCCAAAATACTTTTCAGAGTTTTCAAAGTAGTGTGATAATAGTGAAAATAACAACAAGTAGGAAACATGACTGAGTTCGCAATTTACTAACAGGATAGTGGTAGAATAGTGTAAAAATACCCCCCTGAGGGTCTAAACAGGCCATCACAAGGCCCTAAACATGGCTCATTGCCCATAACAAGTATAAATTTCTAAAAGACACGATCTCGTAAGGTTTCAAATCGAATACGCGGCGTAATAGTCGCTACGGGACGGACCAAGTCACAATCCCTATCGGTGCACACCCCCACGCTCGTCACCTAGAATGTGCGTCACCTTATTTACCACAATAATATCAAATACCGGGGTGTCATACCCTCAGGATTAGAGTTACAATCATTACTTACCTCAAAACAGCCCAAAAGCTACTCCACGATATGCTTGCCCCTCGAATTGGCTCCCAAATTCCCTCAATCTAACCAAAAGCGGATTAGCATCATCAATATACGCTAACCGAACAAAACCCAATCGAAAGATATAAATTTTAACACAATTCTCGAAATTCAGCCAAAACTGAGCCCCGAGCCCACGTCTCAGAATTCAATAAAGTTTACATAACAAGAATCCTCATCCTCCCACGATTCTATACATATCAAAAACTCCACAATTGGACCATAATTTCCCACTCAAATCACCAAAATAATTCCAATATTCCTCCCCATTTTTCCCATCTTTTTCCACTTTAATTATTCAAATTTCAAATCTAATCCGAATCAAAATAGCATATAAACAAGTTATATAGTCCGGGAACTTACCTCCACTGAAGACCCTCGAAGACCTTCTTCAATTTGCTGTCAAATAAACTCCACCGCATGCAACAATGGAAGAATAACAAAAATTTCGCGAAGGCATTCTTTTATATTGTTTTGCCCAAGTAAACCGCACCTACAGACCTGTCGTCACACCTGCAGACCCGCACATGCGGTCCCAGGTGCGCACCTGCGAAAACCTACTAACAGTCCAATTTTTGCACCTGCGGTCCCTTTTCCGCACCTGCGGACTCCTCCTGGCTAGCCTCTATTTGCACGTGCGCATGGACCTTTGCACCTACAACGTGGAACCTGCGGCTGCCATCCGCAGGTGCAGCCACACCAGCAGCTTAACACCAACAGCTATTTTCTGCAAATTTCCCAAGTTCAAACCTCCGCCAACCATACGAAATAAATCCCGGGCCCCTCAGGGCCCCAACCAAACATACCAACACACCCCATAGCATCATTCAAACTTATTCGAGCCTTCGAAACACCAAAAACAACACGAAAACACCAAAATTATATCAAATTCAAGCCTATGAAGTTTGAAACTTCTAAATTTTGCCAATGATGCCGAAACCAACCAAAACACATCTGATTGACCTAAATTTGCACACATATCCAAAATGACATTACGAACCTGTTCCAACTTTCGGGATTCCATTCTNACTTTTATCCAACATTTATTATCAGAGGCTCAGTGTAAAGAAGAGTGTAAAACAACATTTTCATAAAATATAAGCCCCTCGGGCACAACATCACTCACAATAAAGCTTCTCGGGCAAGCCTCTCAATCACTCGTGACTTCACTATCAGTATCTCATGCTCTCACTTAACACTCGTACTCAGCAAGTACCACGAACACATACAACTGTTGCGGCGGGCAGCCCGCCCCACTACATTTATACATATATACATACATATATATATATAAATATATATATATATATATATATATNAGCCCGACCCACATATAATATGTAACATATATATTGTTGCGCCGTGCAGCCCATCCCATAACTATCCTCACCTACTCGTCGCTCAGCCTAACACATATATACTGATGCGGCGTGGTGCCCGATCCGTAGTTATCCTCACATGCTCGGCTCTCGGCCTGACTCAGTAACCTCACAAGCTACTTGGGAAATCCATCTCGACTCACGGGACTCAGCCCAAAATACTTTTCAGAGTTTTCAAAGTAGTGTGATAATAGTGAAAATAACAACAAGTAGGAAACATGACTGAGTTCGCAATTTACTAACAGGATAGTGGTAGAATAGTGTAAAAATACCCCCCTGAGGGTCTAAACAGGCCATCACAAGGCCCTAAACATGGCTCATTGCCCATAACAAGTATAAATTTCTAAAAGACACGATCTCGTAAGGTTTCAAATCGAATACGCGGCGTAATAGTCGCTACGGGACGGACCAAGTCACAATCCCTATCGGTGCACACCCCCACGCTCGTCACCTAGAATGTGCGTCACCTTATTTACCACAATAATATCAAATACCGGGGTGTCATACCCTCAGGATTAGAGTTACAATCATTACTTACCTCAAAACAGCCCAAAAGCTACTCCACGATATGCTTGCCCCTCGAATTGGCTCCCAAATTCCCTCAATCTAACCAAAAGCGGATTAGCATCATCAATATACGCTAACCGAACAAAACCCAATCGAAAGATATAAATTTTAACACAATTCTCGAAATTCAGCCAAAACTGAGCCCCGAGCCCACGTCTCAGAATTCAATAAAGTTTACATAACAAGAATCCTCATCCTCCCACGATTCTATACATATCAAAAACTCCACAATTGGACCATAATTTCCCACTCAAATCACCAAAATAATTCCAATATTCCTCCCCATTTTTCCCATCTTTTTCCACTTTAATTATTCAAATTTCAAATCTAATCCGAATCAAAATAGCATATAAACAAGTTATATAGTCCGGGAACTTACCTCCACTGAAGACCCTCGAAGACCTTCTTCAATTTGCTGTCAAATAAACTCCACCGCATGCAACAATGGAAGAATAACAAAAATTTCGCGAAGGCATTCTTTTATATTGTTTTGCCCAAGTAAACCGCACCTACAGACCTGTCGTCACACCTGCAGACCCGCACATGCGGTCCCAGGTGCGCACCTGCGAAAACCTACTAACAGTCCAATTTTTGCACCTGCGGTCCCTTTTCCGCACCTGCGGACTCCTCCTGGCTAGCCTCTATTTGCACGTGCGCATGGACCTTTGCACCTACAACGTGGAACCTGCGGCTGCCATCCGCAGGTGCAGCCACACCAGCAGCTTAACACCAACAGCTATTTTCTGCAAATTTCCCAAGTTCAAACCTCCGCCAACCATACGAAATAAATCCCGGGCCCCTCAGGGCCCCAACCAAACATACCAACACACCCCATAGCATCATTCAAACTTATTCGAGCCTTCGAAACACCAAAAACAACACGAAAACACCAAAATTATATCAAATTCAAGCCTATGAAGTTTGAAACTTCTAAATTTTGCCAATGATGCCGAAACCAACCAAAACACATCTGATTGACCTAAATTTGCACACATATCCAAAATGACATTACGAACCTGTTCCAACTTTCGGGATTCCATTCTGACCCCGGTAGCCTATTTTGTACTGCAAACCGGAAATCGCCAAAAACTAACTTTCGCCAATTCAAGCCTAATTATACACCGGAGATCCAAACTGCATTTCGAACACACTCCTAAGTCCCAAGTAACCTAAAGAAGCTATCTGATCCATAAAAACAACATTCCGAGGTCGTTTACCAATAAGTCAACTCTCAGTTTGAGTTTTCAACTATTAAGCTAGTTTAAGAGACTAAGTGTCTCTGTTCTCACCACGATCACTCTGAACCCAAACCATCTGACTCAACACAACATAAACAGGCTAAGAAACATATGATAAAGCAGAAATGGTGGAAATGAGGCTAATCTCACAAAACGACCGGTCGGGTCGTTACATTAATACTCCTAATTGCTCCTATATGTACCTAACGTCTTGATTTAGTATGTCTCGTTGTTGATAATATATAAATATGTTTGAAAATGAATTAAATGAATTAGGAAAAATGAGTGTGAATAACTTGCCAAGAACTTAAGTTAAAATTGTGCCTAGTGATGCCTATGAAATGAGAAAATATGAAACAGATTATGAAACGAGCCTCGACTTAATGTTCATAAATGAATTCAAAAATAGAATGACGTAAAGGCTTTTGTACTCAATTTATGTCCACAAGTGGCTGTTTTAGACAATACTTTGCCTTATAAATACATCCAATGTGATCTGAACTCTTACATACTCCGGTGTTGAAACTGTACATTGTCGTGATTGGAAAAGAGTAATTCAAGGATAATTGGTGTATTGCTTGTTTATGACATTGATGTGTGTTCCTATTTTTGGTTGGTATATATTCTTCTTTGGGAAGAACCCTTTGTATTAAAAGTTCCATTACTAACGTACTTGAGGTATATGATTTCAGGATTGTTCTATATGTTGGTATTTGATTGTGATCCTTGAAATTAAATGAAGTGAAAGTATGGAATATAAATAAAATGCGGCCATCATGTCATGAATAATGAAACTTATGAAAGGCCAGAAGAGCCAAGGAAATATTGCTATTGTGAGAGGTTGAAAATGCTAATAAAGATTTGTACAATGTGAAACATTCTGAGATGAATAAAATTCTATATATGTTTTACCACTATGTGCAAACTAAACTAAAAATGTTTTTGGGAGCATCATTAGCAAAAATGAGGAATGGTGAGTCATAAGGACCACACCTGAAACTACACATGTCGTTGTAGGGGTGGATTGTGATTTGGGATGAAATTGAAAGATTGGTGATATTGTGATTAATTTGGATGAAACTGGTACCTGTGAATTGGAAAAGAAAAATCCAAACCACACGGCATATGTAGGAAGGCGGTCTAGCTGATCGGGTGGAGATCAGAATTCATGTTGCGCACATGGTGGTACTACTCTTGTAACAACTTTCTTTCGCATCACCATGTCAAACCACATTGTCCGTGGGTAGATGGCCTAGCCGATCGGGCATGATCGAACTCCGCACTAACAAAGACGGTGGAATATCGGTACTAATGATCTTTCAACCAAAAGAAAACAAATACATACATATGTATATATATATATATATATATATATATATATATATATATTCGTACTTTGAAAATCGTGATGTATCAAATGGTCATTTGGATATGGTTGATTGTGAACTTGATGTTTTCTATGTGTTGTCTTTGCCTATATGGACATCCTATTTGAAAGAGGACTTTTAGCTATACATACTAGTGTTATTCGATTGCCGTAACATCCCTTTTGCCGGGGCCGCTGTATCTTTAATTGATACAGGTGGTTCCACAGCAGGCGACATCGATCAGTGATAGTAGTGTACAGTTCCCAACTCACTTGGTGAGCCCCACTTCATTTCGGGGTCTTGAACCTTTTGTTCCTCATGTATTTATTGTTCATTATCTTACCATGTTTTGAGGTATAGTCGGAGCCTTGTTTCCATCATTTCCTTATTACCCTTTAGTTGTACTTAGAGGCTCCATAGACAGTTTGTGGGTGCTGCCTGATGTTGGGAGCAGAGCTAGAGATGTTGGTATTTAGCAAAAATATGTTTTTCATTAAATCCATAAACTTGTAATATTTTGTTAATATGAATGAAGTTGTTAATGGAAGTGAAATGGAAGTTGTAATTAAATACTTTCAGAATTTTATTAATGGAGTTCATACCCCCTTTATTCATGAATTATTTTGGGTAGAATGAAGTCTAACAGGCTTGCTCAGTCGGGTTTAATCGGTTAAGCTCCGGTCGCGCTCCTTGGTTTTTGGGGCTTGACAAACTTTGTATCGGAGCCTAAGGTTTCAAAGTGTCGTAGGATGTCTCAGAGCCGTGTTTAGTAGAGTCCTACTTATCGGTGTTTTGTCGACCACATCTATAAGTAGGAGGCTAATTGGACATTTAGGAATAATACCCTTCTTTGATATTCTACATCGTGCGGTAGAGCTTAAGATAGGGAGCTAATTTCCTCGTTATGTCTCATTTTCCAGATGAGTAACCCACGAGTTCGAACTAGCAAGCAAGGAATAACCCCGCCGTTGAATCTGGGGGAAATTATGCAAGAGTTTCTTGGGAGAATGCGTCAAGCTTTAGAGGGATTGGAAGAACTTGTTGCTAGGGGAAGTGTCCTTTTTCCTACCAATATCATCGCACCGCCGGATCATGTGGTGAGAGCATCAAATAAATGAAAGAGGGTTGTCGGTGCTAGTGAGCCGGATAGTTCAGTTTGCAAGAAGCGTCACTTGGGAAGATGTTGGATGACTCTTAATATATGTTACGATTGTAGAAAGAGGGGCACAAGAAGAATAAATTCCCTCGGTCTGCCCAGAATATGGGAAGGAACATTTGACGTCGTGTTGTGAGTATGATCAACAACGTGTTTGGGTTGGTAGATCTGGGCAATTCCAAGGGCCCGCACATCAAACCGGTACTGGAATTGTTACTCCCGCATTGGAAGCTTGGAAGAAGGATAATGGGGAAGTTTATAATTTATGCAGAAAGGGTGAATATCAGGTTAGTGGGGTGAGTTAGTTTATGGTACCAATGTATGCTACAAGTTTTGTATGTCGGGTCACCTTCAAAGATATTTTCATTCATATCGCCATGCCATGGGCAAGGTGTGGCACAACCAGCAAGTTCTACATCTACTTCATCTACAGAGCCTCCCCCATCCCGGGTCACTATAGTGCTTGCAGGGCGTGGAGCAGTGAAGGATGGTATTCAGGGATCGGGAGGGCCCAACATGTTATATGCTATGAGGAGGCATTAAAGGTCGGAGGCTTTTCTGGGCATGGTTACAGGTATATTGACTTTTTAATCTCCTGACGTGTATACTCTTATTATTTCTGGTTCCACTTTGTCATATGTTAATCCTTATGTTGCTATAGGACTTGGGATAGAATCAAGACAAACTTATGAGTCATTCTCTGTATCTACTCTTTGAACGAGGCGTATCATTCGTAAAGCCTCTTTAACACAATTATCTTACTTATGACCTCTTGAGAAATTGAGTCCTATAATAACTTCTTTAATAGAGTCATAATCCCAGGATAATACTTCCCACCTGCTTCCCTAAATTCTCAACAAGGGACTACACCTGATTAATTTCTTACAGAACCTTTTCAATCAAATGGATAACATATGATAACTTGTGGTTACACGCGCACCGTCGTAAAGTTACCTATGTGGTGTTAAATTCAATGTAAAGGAGACCAGTGTGGCGATCCTTCTCGAGTCACTCTTTTCTCTCTGGTGTATATGGCTTCTATGGCTTGAATCGTCACTCTGCTCTCTTGCGAGTATCACCATGAAACTTTTTCCTTGTCTAGTAACATGAGAGCATACCTCTGCTCCTATAACATGTGTGGATGTCAATTGAAGAGGTCGTTTGTCCATAAAAAGTTTCTAGAAATCTGAGATTTTCACAAATCTGTCACAAGAAGATCTTCTCTTTTCCCATTGTAGTATGAATCTCGTGCCCACTTAGATCATTTCGTAGTAAGTAGCTCACTTTGTTCCTAGTATCGTGATTTCCCGTGAAATTGCCTAGTATTGCAGCCTGAGAATTATTATAGCAGAAACAAGTCAATCTCATAGAAAAGTGTTCTCTCTCTATCACTAATACATGATTTCATCCCAACATTTAGATGTCCTGGCTATGTGGTTTCACTCGTGAAAGGGTTAAGATTTAAAAGTTTTAGGTTTTTTCATATATCACGAACATTTTGACCTGGAAGAAAAGTTATCGTATCTTAGTTCTCTCATATAGGATCAACTAGTGGCAAAGGTTAAGCTGTCAGAATGATAATAGTCTCATAGGTGTTCGACTTCTTTTTCATCCTCATGGGATTGTGGCATAGATTCCTTGTGTCATTTAATGTCAGGAGTGTAGTTCAACCGCATGTATTTGAAACCCATATCATATTCAAGGTGCCACTGTATTCTCATTTTTGATAAACTGATTTTCCTTACATTCCAGGGGACGACTGGGGTCACATAACTGAATGTTCCTCCTTAATGATTCTTTTTGCCAATGTACTAGTTTACTCTATACCTGATATGTCAAATCAATGATTTCATCACAATGATTAATCTTGTCAGTGTTATCACTAGTAAACTTCATGTCTCTTAGGATATATAACGTGAAATACTTTTCTCAGTAGATTGGTGAATTCTTATATAATTTCGGTCCAATCTCGGACCTCATTGTTCCTTCTTATAATAATATATCTAGGGTGTACATTCAAGCATGTCAAAAAGGAAGCATCATTCCATGATCAATCATATTGGGTAGGAACTATATAGTCATGTCCATTCTAGCCAGTCATAGAATAATGGTTGAAGGTCGCCAAAGGTTTAATTTGGGTGTCCGACGTAGATATTTAAAGTTAAAGAAAGTGAGAAAGTCGTTCTCAAGATTTTCCACATGAAGATACTATGTGAGTTGCTAATAAAGGTAAAGTAGGTGTAATGCACTTTGGGATTTTTGGAATGTTGAAAGAAGTAGGCCGAACTATGAGTATGGTGTCTCCCCGTCGTTGTTCTCCATGTATTTTGTGTTTTCATACATCGATGTCTAAGTAGGTAGTTGGAAATCCTTTGTGCATCATTCCGGTGGAAATTATTGAAGGTGAAGTAAACGGATAGTTAGATTATGCGAGGTATCTAGTTGTCATCCTTGTTTGATAAGTTTAGGAGTTGGGATTGTTTCCGTGAATGTGCTATGGCAAAGTCTGTAAGTCGGGGAGGTCACCTTGGAGGCCAAAAGTTCCATGGAGAGGAAATGTTTTCGCTTGATTGTATAACAATTGGTTTTTATTTGAAAGGTACCTTCTAGGTGTTTGATTTAAAAATGTACAGTCCATGTCCAGGTATCATTATGATAATGTAGTGCTTGTAATGCTGAGATTCCTGTTATTCATATATACATTTTGGTGCTTTGTCTAGTTGTGGATTTGTGGTTAGGATGGTTTTGGTGTTTCTCTAGCAGGTGGATAGGCCCAGTTACAAAGGAGACTCTGCTGAAATTTCTGAAAAATTTGAGAGTTAGTCAAAATTTAGAGACTTGAGGTATGTGAGAAAAGAGATATATTATGTTAAGTGGTTGGGGCAGGCTCTACTTTTCATTTGAGGACGAATGAGTTTGTGGATTGGTGTCTCAACTGTCAGCAGGTCAAGTATGAGCACCAGAGGCCAGGTGGACTGCTTAAGAGATTTGATATTCCGGAGTGGAAGTGGGAGCGGATCACCATGGACTTCGTAGTTGGGCTCCCACGGACTTCGAGGAGGTTTTATGCTATATGGGTTATTGTGGATCGGCTGACCAAGTCCGCGCACTTAATTCCTGTTGGTAGTACTTATTCTTCGGAGCGGTTAGCTGAGATCTATATAAGGGAGATTGTCCGATTGCATGGGGTTCTAGTTTTTATCATTTCTGATAGAGGTACTCAGTTCACATCTCAGTTTTGGAGAGCCGTACAGAGAGATTTGAGTACTCAGGTCGAGTTGAGCACAACATTTCATCCTCAGACCCACGGGCAGTCGGAGCATACTATTCAGATTTTGGAGGATATGTTGCGTGCATATGTCATTGATTTTGGGGGTTCATGGGACCAGTTTCTACCACTCGCGGAGTTTTTATATAATAATAGTTATCAGTCGAGTATCCATATGGCTCCGTATGAGGCTTTGTATGGTAGGAGCTGCAGATCTCTGGTTGGTTGGTTTGAGCCGGGCGAGGCTAGGCTATTGGGCACATACTTGGTTCAGGATGTGTTAGGTAAGGCTAAGTTGATTCAGGAGCGGCTTCGCACGACACAGTCTAGGTAGAAGAGTTATGTGGTACGGAAGGTCTGAGATGTGTCTTTCATTGTTGGGGAGAAGGTACTGCTAAAGGTGTCACGCATGAAGGGTGCTATGAGGTTCGGGAAGAGGGGAAAGTTGAGTCCCCAGTTTATTCGGCCTTTTGAGGTGCTTCAGAGGGTTGGGGAGGTGGCTTATAGACTTGCCTTGCCTCCCAAATTATCGAGTATTCATCCGGTGTTCCATGTTTCGATGCTCCGGAAGTATGTTAGTGACCCGTCTCATGTATTGGACTTCAGTACCATTCAACTCGAGGGTGATATGTCATATGAGGTAGAGCTAGTGGCTATTTTGGGTCGTCAAGTCAGAAAGGTGAGGTCTAAGGATATCGCTTCACTTAAGGTTCAGTGGAGAGGACACCCGGTGAAGGATGCCACCTGGGAGACCGAGCGGGAGATGAGGGACAGATATCCTCACTTATTCGATACTCCAGGTATGTTTCTAAACCCGTTCGACGATGAAAACGTTTTGTTTAAGAGGGGGAGGATGTAACGACCCGGCTGGTCGTTTCGTGAGATTAGCCCCGTTTCCCCTATTTCTGCTTTATCATATGTTTCTTAGCCTGTTTATGTTATGTTGAGTCGGATGGTTTGGGTTCGGAATGGTCGTGGTGAGAATAGAGACACTTAGTCTCTTAAATTAGCTTAATAGTTGAAAATGTCAAACTGAGAGTTGAATTTTTGGTAAACAACCTCGGAATGCGGATATTATGGCTCGGATAGATTCGCTAGGTGATTTGGAACTTAGGAGTGTGTTCGGAATGAAGTTTTGATGTCCGGTGTATAATTAGGCTTGAATTGGCGAAAGTTAGTTTTTGGCAATTTCTGGTTGGTAGTGGAAAATAGGCTATCGTGGTCGGAATGGAATTCCAGAAGTTGGAACAGGTTCATAATGTCATTTTGGATATTTGTGCAAGATTTCAGGTCAATCAGATGTGTTTTGGTTGGTTTCGGAATCATTGGCAAAATTTAGAAGTTTCAAAGTTCATAGGCTTGAAATTGATGTAATTTTGGTATTTTCGTGTTGTTTTCGGTGTTTTGAAGGCTCGACTAAGTTTGAATGATGCTATGGGTGTGTTGGTATGTTTGGTTGGGGCCCCGAGGGGCTCGAAATTGATTTCGGATGGTTGGCGGAGGTTTGAACTTGGGAAATTTACATCAAATAGCTGCTGGTGTTAAGCTGCTGGTGTGGCTGCACCTGCGGATGGGCAGCCGCTGATGCGACGCCGCAGGTGCGAAGGTCCATGCGCATGTGCGAAAAGAGGCTAGGCAGGAGGAGCTAGCTGGTGCGAAGAGTTTTCCGCACCTGCGAAGCCGCATGTGCGGATAAGGGACCGTAGGTGCGAGAATTGGACTGTTAGTAAGTCTTCGCAGGTGCGCACCTGGGACCGCACGTGCGAGGAAAGGTCCACAGGTGCGGATTAATTGGGAGAACAGTATAAAAGAATGCCTCTGCGAAATTTTGGTTATTCTTCCATTGTTGCATGCGGGTGGAGCTTATTTGAGATCAAATTGAAGAAGGTCTTCGAGGGTCTTCAGTGGAGGTAAGTTCCCGGACTATATAACTAGTTTCTATGCTATTCTGATTCAGATTAGGCTTGTAATTTGAAGAATTAAAGTGGAAAAAGTTGGGAAAAATGGGGAGGAAGGTTGGAAATTCTTTTGGTTATTTTAGTGGGAAATTATGGTCCGATTGTGGAGTTTTTGGTATGTATAGAATCGTGGGAGGATGAGGATTCTTGTGATGTAAATTTTATTGAATTTCGAGATGTGGGACCGGAGCTCGGTTTTGGCTGAATTTCGAGAATTGTGTTAAAATTTATATCTTTCGATTGGGTTTTGTTTCGTTAGCGTATATTGATGATGCTAATCCGGTTTTGGTTAGATTCAGAGCATTTGGGAGCCAATTCGAGTGGTAAGCATATCGCGAAGTAGCTTTTGGGCTGTTTTGAGGTAAGTAACATTTGTAACTCTAATCCTGAGGGTATGACACCCCGATATTTGATATTGTTGTGGTAAATAAGGTGACGAACATGCTAGGTGATGAGCGTGGGGGCGTGCACCGATAGGAATTGTGACTTCGTCCGTCCCGTAGAGACTATTAAACCGCGTATTCGGGTTGAAACCTTACGACATCCTGTCTTTTAGAAGTTTATACTTGTTATGGGCTGTGAGCCATGCTTGGGGCTTTGTGCCGATCTGTTTAGACCCTCAGGGGGGTATTTTACACTATTCCACCACTATCCTGTTAGAAAATTGCTAACTGAGCCATGTTTCCTACTTATTGTTATTTTCATTGTTATTACACTACTTTGAAAACTCTGAAAAGTATTTTGCGCTGAGTCCCGTGAGTCGAGATAAATTGACCAATTGGCTTGTGAGGGTGACTGAGTCGGACCAAGAGCCGAGCATGTTAGGATAGCTATGGATCGGGCTGCACGCCGCAGTAGTATATATGTGTTAGGTCGAGCGCCGAGTATGTGAGGATAGTTATGGGACGGGATTCCCGCCGCAACAATATATATGTTATATATTATATGTGGGTCGGGCTGCACGCTGCAGCAATCTATATTATATATATACAGATCGGGCTGCACGCCGCAACAATATATGTTATATATGGATCGGGTTGCATGCCGCAACAATATACATACTGGACTGGGCTGCATGCTGCAGCAGATATAGCACTTAGGCTGAAGGAGCCCCTCCAGGAGTCTTTACACCCCCTAGTGAGCGCAGTCGACTATTATATGGATCGGGCTGCACACCACAGCAATATATGTTATATATATGGATCGGGCTGCACGCCGCAATATTATAATTATATATGTATGTATAAATGTAGTGGAGCGGGCTGCCCGCCGCAGCAGTTGTGTGTGTTCATGGTACTTGCTGAGTACGAGTGTTAAGTGAGAGCATGAGATACTGATAGTGGAGTCACGAGTGACCGAGAGGCTTGCCCGAGAGGCTTTATTATGAGTGATGTTGTGCCCGAGGGGCTTATATTTTATGAAAATGCTGTTTTCCACTCTTCTTTACACTGAGCCTCTGATAATAAAATGTTGGATAAAAGTTTTTCCTACGAGATTTTTAAATGGAAACGAGAGTTTTTATGAAATATTCGGAATTGCAGATTTCTGACTTGATTTATTCATTTCCACTGTTATTTATTATATGGATTTACATGATTTAAATGCTCGTCACCACACTCAAGTTTTTAGTTACATTGATTATTTACTGAGTTGGCGTACTCAGGTTACTCCCTGCACCTCTGTGTGCAGATCAAGGTACCGGACCATCCCACTAGTTGATTTCCGGACGAGGTTGGAGTTGTTCGAGGATTGAGGTAGCTGCTCAGCGTCCCCAGCTCACCTCCTTTCCTTCCTTCAGATTATAGTTTCTTTTGGTGTTTTGTACCTCAAACTTTGTTGTAGCAAGTCATTGTTGTTCATTGTATTTTCAGTCTTAGATGCTCATGACAGTTGACTCAAGGTTTTGGGGAAAAGTGTATTTGTTTTATCTCTTTCTGATATTTTCAAAATCTGCTAAGTATTTGGGAAATTATGGGATATATTGATAATCTGAAATGGATGGTGTAACGACCCGGCTGGTCGTTCCGAGAGTTTAGCCCCGTTTCCCCCGTTTCTGCTTCATTATATGTGGTTCAACTGCATTTATGTGTATTGGATCGGTTGGTTCGGGTTCAGAGTGGTCATGGTGAGAATTGAGTCACTTAGTCTCTTAAAGTAGCCTAATAGTTGAAAAAGTCAACTGAGAGTTGACTTATTGGTGATCGACTTCGGAATGAGGATTTTATGGCTCGGATAGCTTCGTTAGGTGATTTGAGACTTAGGAGTGTGTTCGGCATGAAGTTTTGATGTGCGGTGTAGAATTAGGCTTAAATTGGTGAAAGTTAGTTTTTGGTGATATCCGGTCGGCACTGGAACATAGGCTATCGGGGTCGGAATGGGATTCCAGAAGTTGGAAGAGGTCCATTTTGGATATGTGTGCAAAATTTCAGGTCAATTGGAGGTGTTTTGGTTGGTTTCGGCGTCATTGGCGAAATTTAGAAGTTTCAAAGTTCATAGGTTTGAATTTGATGTAATTTTGGTGTTTTCATGTTGTTTTTGGTATTTCGAAGGCTCAACTATGTTTGGATAATGCTATGGGGTGTGTTGGTATGTTTGGTTGGGGCCCCGAGGGGCTCGGGATTGATTTCGGATGGTTGGCGAAGATTTGAACTTAGGAAATTGCAGCAAATGGCTGCTGGTGTAAAGTTTCTGGTGTGTGGCCGCACCTGCGGATGGGTAGCCGCAGGTGCGACACCGCAAGTGCGAAGATATATGCGCAAGTGCGAAGGGAGGCTAGGCAGAAGGAGTCTGCAGGTGCGAAGAGTTGGCCGCGCCTAAGAAGCTGTTGGTGCGGAGAAGAGATCGCAGGTGCGAGAATTGGTCCGTTAGTGGGATTTCGCAGGTGCGCACCTGGGACCGCAGGTGCCATGAAAGGTGCGCAGGTGCGGATTAGCTGGGCTGAACAGTATAAAAGAAAGCCTCCGTGAAATTTTGGTCATTCTACCATTGTTGCATGCAGTTGGAGCTTATTCGATAACAATTTGAAGACAAAATTCGAGGATCTTCAGTGGGGTTAAGTTCCCGGATTATTAAAGTTGTTTCTATGCTATTTTGTTCGGATTAGGCTTGTAATTTGAAGGATAAAAGTAGAAAAAGTTTGGAAATGGGAGGAAGGAGTTGGAAATTTCTTTTGGCAATTTTAGTGGGCAATTGTGGTCCGATTTTGATGTTCTTGGTATGTATGGACTCGTGGGAGGATAAGGGTTCTTGGGATGTAAATTTAATCGGATTTTGAGACTTGGGCTCGGGGCTCGGGGCTCGGGTTTGGCCAAATTTCGAGTTTTTGTGTAATTGATAGTTTTCGATTGAGTTGTGTTCCTTTAGCATATATTGATGATGTTAAACTTGTTTTGGTTAGATTCGGAGCAATCAGGAGCCAATTTGAGGGGCAAGAGCATCGCGGTCTAGTATTGTGGCCCGACAGAGGTAAGTAATGGTTATAAATCTAGTCCTGAGGGTATGAAACCCCGGACTTCATATTTCTCACTGATTTCAGAATGACGCACATGACGGATGACAAGTATGTGGCGCGCACTGATTTGTTTTGGATTGGACTTGGTCCTCTCCGTGGCAACTATTGAGTTGCGTATTTTACTCTAAATCATATCTTCAATTATGTTCTAAAGATTATTGCAATATTTGGACTATAAGCTATGTTTGGGGCCTCGTGCCGACTTGTTTAGACCCCTTGGGGCTTTTTACTGCTATTTTCCTCACTGTTTATTGATGATTTCACTCAGTCACATTCTGCTTATTGTTTTCGAAACTTAGCCTGGTTTACGCTACTTTGAGATTTAAAAATGATGTTTTGGTTCGAGTACCCCGTTTTACTGATACGCCTAAGGGGCTTTTGAGAGGTTCTGACTGAGTGTGGCCGAGGGCCTGATTTGTGAGGATATGATATGCCCCAAGGTGGCTTGATATTAGCGCTTGGGTTGAAAGAGCCCCTCCGGCGCCTGTATACACACCCAGTAAGTGGAGATACCTACTAAGTGCGAGTGCCGAGTGACGAGTGATAGGGAGGCATGCGTGATTGTGAGGTATGACCGAGGGGCTGATTATGAGTGACTGTGAGGTATGCCCGAGGGGCTGATTATGAGTGACTGTGAGGTATGCCCGAGGAACTGATTATGATACATGTTTTTGCCCGAGGGGATACTTATGATTTTACCACTTTCACTCTGAACTTATGAAATATGTTTTGCCCGAGGGGCCTTTTTATGAAACTATTGGCAAGTATATTTCCAAATGATTTTTACTGAAATGGTCTTTTAAGCGTGATGATTTAACATATACATTGTTGGAAAGAAAGGCTGTGCTTATTATGAATTGATGAATTGATTTTATGTGTTTCTTGCTGCTCAGACCCAATTTATTTTCATTACTACTGAGTTGGTGTACTCACCTTACTCCCTGCACCTTGTGTTCAGATCCATGTGTTAGGGCAGGGTGAGCTGTCTATCTGTTCCAGAGATTTCTCGGAGGTTTGCGAGGTAGCTGCATGCGTCCACAGTCTTGCTCTCTCTCCTGCTTACTATTATAGAATTTGTTTTCTTTTGAGTTGTATATTTTATGTAGATGCTCATGACCAGCAGCTCCGGGATTTCGGGGGTTGTATTTAATATTTAGTATAGCTTTATCTATTTTATAAATGTTTAAAGGAAACCTTAAGGGTTATCAGTGTAGTAAAGATGTAAATGGAAGCTTATTGCGATTTGAGTGTAGTTTTTGGCTGGCTTGGTTCCATGATAGGCGCCATCACGACTGGTTTAGATTTGGGGTCGTGACAAGTTGGTATCAGAGCACTAGGTTACATAGGACTCGCCGGTCATGAGCAGGTTTAGTAGAGTCTTGCGGATCGGTACGGAGACATCTGTACTTATCCTCGAGAGGTTGCGGAACCCTTAGGAAAATCTCATATTCTTGAATTCTTGTCGTGCAAATCCATTGTATTCAGCCAAGAGCGTAACTCTTAAATTCCTTCCATGTATCTGAACGCGCCCGAGAGCGCTTGGTATCAGCTGTGCATTGACGACTTGTGACTTCCATGGATGAGATATGATTTTGGCATGTTGGTAATAGGCAAGTCTGGAGGACTTGAGGCCAGATTTATTCTGTGGCTTGAGTGCTAAGATTTCATTGTGTGGGAACATGTATTTGGGAACTTATATGTCCGTTGATGTCCTTATTAACGGGACTTTGTGACTGGATGCCTATGTGGCGAGTGTGATTTGGTGGATAAATGTGTTCTGGCTGTGATTTGTGACAAAAGGGTTGGCTGGAAATGTCGCAAGATTTATTGAGTGTTTGATTTCTATCTCGGTTTGGTATATGGCCTTGAGTTGTGAGTATATTGGAAGACCTCTCATGTTGTGTAGTTGTGGAGTGAAACGAATTTTTCTGTTGGGTTATGAGTTCCTGGTGATGTCTTTTGAGATGATCATTGCCCTAGTAGCGTTCATGTATTTGATTAACGGTGTATTCCAGCCGTATTAGCACTCCTTGTTATTGTATTCATTGATGGCGTCCTGGTATATTCACGTAGCCAGGAGTAGCATACTCAATATTTGAGGATGGCATTATAAGGATTCAGGAAGGAAAGGCTCTATGCAAAATTCTCCGAGTGTGAATTTTGGCTCGGTTCAGTAGCATTATTGGGACATGTGGTGTCCAGTAAGGGTATCCATGTGGTCAGACATGTGAGGGTAGACCTTCCAGGAGCTCGAGATTTTTGTGACCACCGCTCTAGTGTTTGTTCTGCCATCAGCTTCAGGTTTTTACCGCGTATTGTGATGCCTCGAGGGTAGGTGTTGGTTGTGTTTAGATGCAGAAGGGTGTAGCGATTGCGTGATAGTTATGGTCTTCGTAAGTGTATAGAGAAAAATTATGTTTGAGGCTAGAGGGCAGGGGTATCTCCTGCGGATTGTCCTAGTGTGTGTGATCCCTATGTAGTTCTGTAATAAGTTCTCTTCTACCAGTAAATGATATGTATTGTAATTGGAGTTTAGATCGCTTGTGGAAGTTGGCATGACTGTTACAATGGTGACTGCGAGATTTGCAGATGACTTGAGTTGTTAGACGGGTGGTGTTATTATGGGTATTATGAGTTATTGTTTGTGTCGATCGTTGGCTTTGAGCCAAGTGGGGGAGTCTATTAATGATAAGTTGATTGCACGATTATGCATGGTATTGGTTTCAGTTCGAGGTATATTGGTGGATCAGTTATGACCTGCAAATGTGGGGTCTGGGAATGACACGAGTAATGGAAATTTCTTCGATATAGGTTGTAATGTACCCTATTGGGTAATTGGTTTCTATTGAATGATTTAGTGGAAATTGTAAAAGGTGTAGTGTGGTGCAGTATATGAATTTGCTTGTGGCTTCAAGTGAGTGGATTACTTTCCTAGTATGTTAGTGTGCAAACTGGTCAGGTCAATTCCGTCTAATTGGTCAGTGTGATTGAGATTTACGTTGGAGGGTGTCAAGACTTGTGGTATTTCTACATCATCACGGATTCTACATATCAGTATCAGGAAGGTGCAAGTAATGCCTTAAGATTCGCAGGGAGTCTCTTCAGGGTAAGTATTTTGAATGTGGTACTTTTGGGGATATTTGAGAGAGTAATTCGGCGGCTTATGAGCCTTAGACGGTATGGTTTTGTGCTTGGGTCGCGTATGGTGAGTCTGGGTTGAATATTGTGGTATTACGGCTAGGAGAAGTATAAATTTGAAGGTAAGTCATAAGAAACATGGGTAAATAGGGCAACTTGGTAGTAGGCCGGATCGACATGGTAAGGGATATAATTAGTTCTTTGGGTGTTCATGAGCGGACGAGTTTCACGGGTGTTTCTTAGCAATGCTCTTTGATTTTGGGTGGCCTGCGTAGCTTGGTTGAGTTAGAAGAATTCAGTTCTGATGGTTTGGTGTTGCGCAAATGGGATTTCAGATAGTTCCTGATGGTTTCTAACGCGGTTAAGGGTGCATATTTTCTTCTGGCGTGAGGTGCAGGTGATGTATAGTGATTTTACTTTTAAATGGGATCAAATTGAAGTTCTTGACTAGTTGGGTACGTAGTTGCTTATGGCTCGGAAGGTATTATGAAGTTCTCATATTTTTCCTAGGATGTCATGGCGTATGCGGTATGTTGGGTAGAGTTGAGATTTGCATATGTGAGGTCACGGTTCGATTCTGGAAAGAAGGTCATAAATTCTTAGGCAGCATGGGCAGTTTCAGATGACTAGGTAGATGATATCACTAATTGGTGCGACTTGATGAGGTTATACATTTCAAAAAGAGCCATGTGTTTGAGTTAAGGGTACTTCATTGGCATCGCGTCGTCCTATTGTTGGATTGACTGTTGATATTAAAGGTTGCTTGGTAAACAGAAGAATTAGGGGTATCCCCCGTGGAATGAGTGAGTATTTGGGATGTGTTATGTCTTCAAGCGGTGGAGTTGAGATCAGATATAGTAATCTGTGCGCTTCATGGACTTCGAGACTGAGAGTTCTCATAAACAGGTTATTTTGTGGTAGTGAACTATGAAGATGCGAGCAGAGCTAGTCGGATGTTAGTATGTACCATGATTCCGTCATTGTGAACTTTTCGGTAAGTTATCTATCTGTTACGGGTGACCATAGTTAATTAGGGTTATAGGTAGGCTAATATGGGTGTGTGTTCTACACCTGGTCAGAATTGTTGGCTCCGAATTTCTATTATTGAGGAATGTACCATTCGATTGTAATTGGGTTTATTCATGTTCTGGAGTGATCTATGAGTTACCCTTCAGTGTTGCGAGGAGCGGTGATTATTGGTTATATGCACATATGGGGTGGTTCTAATTGGGCTTTATAGCTAGATTTGAGTAAGGTAAGTAATTGGGTATTGTGAGGTTGAGACGCATTGGTTATGTACCTTCTGTTTCGGGTGGTATGGTATCGTCCAGTTTTCCTTGTGATTATGGCAATGCACTTTGAGTACTTGATGTCGAGTTTTGAATGGTTATTGATTTTGGGCAAGGTGTCTTGAAATATTTCAAGTGGACCAGCGTTTGGATGAGATCGCATAGTGTAGCGGAGTTATGTAGGGGTATGGCCTTTGGTATCGGATTCGTGTGTTTTGATTTTCACGGTGTGTGCCAGGCTGTTAGCATGATATGGTGATGGAAATTGTTAATGGCAGGATAGTCCTCTCGTGTGGATCTTTTATATAATTTGATTATATTGGGATGTTGCTATTAAGTGCACAAGTTGCACAAGTTTTTTCTTCGAATTGTATCGATGAGTCACGTCATCAAAGTGGTCATGATGGATGAGTAGAGGTCATTGGACCTAGAATGAATATTTTCAGAATTGTCTACAACATAGTTGGATGGATAAATATCAGGAGTCGGCTTAGAAATCTGCTATAATTCCTGTTTGGGAAGAGGGAGCTTCATGTATGACTGATCGAACGAATGGTTTTTAGTTTCTACATATTTCTTTCATCATCGGCAGTATATGGAAGTGTTAGAGCGAGACATTTCTTGATAAGAGGTTATGTACCGGTATTGGGTTGTTCTGAGCAGTTATTCTAGTTAAGAGTTATCGCTATGAGTGTTTGAGTCACGCGGTGTATTATGTGATTTCATCTGGGCTGCGTATATGGCTTGATTCAGCATGTTCAAACTTTTTTAGCTTATAGTTATGGAAATGTTGATCTTGTATATTATTTCAGAAGTGGGCATTTGGTTCTAAGGTTTATGGGTCAGGATTGGATCTCGAAATTTCAACGGTGTTGTGCTATTGGACCTATATGGGATAGGGTGACGTGGGATTAACCCCGGATATGTTCATGGTAGGCTATGTAGCAGTTTGATGGTGTTGGAGAACAACTCTTGGCAAGTTCGAGAATGAACGTATATTTAAGTGGGGGAGGATGTAACGACCCGACCGGTCTTTCCGAGAGTTTAGCCCTGTTTCCCCCGTTTCTGCTTAATTATATGTGGTTCAACTTCATTTGTGTGTTGGGTCAGTGGGTTCGGGTTCAGAGTGGTCATGGTGAGAATTGAGGCACTTAGTCTCTTAAAGTAGCCTAATAGTTGAAAAAGACAACTGAGAGTTGACTTATTGGTGAACGACCTCGAAATGAAGATTTTATGGCTCAGATAGATTCGTTAGTTGATTTGAGACTTAGGAGTGTGTTCGTAATGAAGTTTTGATGTCCGGTGTAGAATTAGGCTTGAATTGGCGAAAGTTAGTTTTTGGCGATTCCCGGTCGGCAATGGAAAATAGGCTATCGGGTTCGGAATGTGATTCCGGAAGTTGGAACAGGTTTGTAATATCATTTTGGATATGTGTGCAAAATTTCAGGTCAATCAGAGGTGTTTTGGTTGGTTTCGGCGTCGTTGGCAAAATTTCGAAGTTTCAAAGTTCATAGGTTTGAATTTGATGTAATGTTTGTGTTTTCATGTTGTTTTTGGTGTTTCGAAGGCTCAACTAAGTTTGGATAATGCTATGGGTCTGTTGGTATGTTTGGTTGGGGCCCCGAGGGGCTTGGGATTGATTTCGGATGATTGGCGGAGTTTTGAACTTAGGAAATTGTAGCAAATGGCTACTGGTGTAAAGTTTCTAGTGTGTGGCCGCACCTGCGGATGGGTAACTGCAGGTGGGTGGGACGCTGAAGGTGCGAAGATCCATGCACAGGTGCGAAGGGAGGCTAGGCAGGAGGAGTCCACAGGTGCGAAGAGTTGGCCGCGCCTGCGAAGCAGCAGGTGCGGAGAAGAGATCGTTGGTGTGAGAATTGGTCCGTTAGTGGGATTTCACAGGTGCGCACCTGGGACCGCAGGTGCGATGAAAGGTCCACAGGTGCGGATTAGCTGGGTTGAACAGTATAAAAGAAAGCCTCCGTGAAATTTTTGTCATTCTACCATTGTTGCATGCGGTTGGAGCTTATTTGAGGGCATTTGAAGAGAGAATTCGAGGGTCTTCAGTGGAGGTAAGTTCCCGGATTATTAAAGTCGTTTTATGCTATTTTGTTCGGATTAGGCTTGTAATTTGAAGGATTAAAGTAGAAAAAGTTTAGAAATGGGAGGAAAGACTTGGAAATTTCTTTTGGCAATTTTAATGGGCAATTGTGGTCCGATTTTGATGTTCTTGGTATGTACGGACTCGTGGGAGGATAAGGGTTCTTTAGCATATATTGATGATGTTAAACTGATTTTGGTTTGATTCGGAGAAATAGAGATCCAATTTGAGGGGCAAGAGCATCGTGGTCTAGTATTGTGGCCCGGTAGAGGTAAGTAATGGTTATAAATTTTGTCCTGAGGATATGAAACCCCGGACTTCATATTTCTCACTGATTTTAGAATGGCGCACATGTCGGATGACGAGTATGTGACGCGCACTGACTTTTCTGGATTGGACATGGTCCTCTCCGCGTCAACTATTTAGTTGCGTATTCTGCTCTAAATCATATGTTAAATTATGTTCTAAAGATTATTGCAATATTTGGGCTATAAGCCATGTTTGGAGCCTCGTGCCGACTTATTTAGAGCCCTTGGGGGCTTTTTACTGCTATTTTCCTCACTGTTTATTGATGATTTCACTCAGTTACATTTTGCGTACTGTTTTCGAAACTCAGCCTGATTTACACTACTTTTAGATTTAAAAATGATGTTTTGGGTCGAGTACCCCGTTTTACTGATACGCCTGAGGGGCTTTTGAGAGGTTATGACTGAGTGAGGCCGAGGGCCTGATTTGTGAGGATATGACACGCCACGAGGTGGTTTGATATTAGCGCTTGGGCTGAAGGAGCCCCTCCGGCGTCTGTACACACCCCCAGTGAGTGCAGGTACCTACTGAGTGCGAGTGCCGAGTGCCGAGTACCGAGTGACGAGTGATTGGGAGGCATGAGTGATTGTGAGGTATGCCCAAGGGGCTGATTATGAGTGACTGTGAGGTATGCCCGAGGGGCTGATTATGAGTGACTGTGACGCATGCCCGTGGGGCTGATTATAATACATGTTTTTGCATGAGGGGCTACTTATGATTTTACCACTTTCACTCCGAACTTTTGATATATGGTTTGCCCGAGAGGCCTTTTTATGATTTTCAGCGTTTTTACACTAAACTTCTTGAAAGTTATGTTGAAACTGTTGGCAAGTATATTTCCAAATGATTTTTACTGAAATTGGCTTTTAAGCGTGATGATTTAACGTATACATTGTTGGAAAGAAAGATTGTGCTTATTATGAATTGATGAATTGATTTTATGTGTTTCTTGCAGCCCAGACCCGATTTATTTTCATTACTACTGAGTTGGTGTACTCATATTTCTCCCTGCACCTTGTGTGCAGATCTATGTGTTAGGGCAGGGTGAGCTGTCTATTTGTTCCAGAGATTTCTTGGAGGTTTGCGAGGTAGCTGCATGCGTCCGCAGTCCTTCTTTCTCTCCTGCTTACTATTATAGAATTTATTTTCTTTTGAGTTATATATTTTATGTAGATGCTCATGACTAGCGACTCCGGGATCTCGGGGGTTGTATTTAATATTCAGTATAGCTTTAACTGTTTTACAACTGTTTAAAGGAAAACTTAAGGGTTATCAGTGTAGTAAAGACGTAAATGGAAGCTTATTGCAATTTGAGTGCAGTTTTTGGCTGGCCTTGTTCCACGATAGGCGCCATCACGACTGGTTTAGATTTGGGGTCGTGACAGTTGGCTAGCCTAGTTCTATGATAGGCACCATCACGGCCGTATTAGGATTTGGGGTCGTGACAATTAAGCATATCAAGTTTTCCTAACCCAATTGGTATACTAGTTTTCATTTACTATACAACTCAATGCAATACCAACATAATAAACAAACCATACTTTAAACATCTAACTTTTTATATAAAGCTCATTCGAAATAATCTAGTTTATATGTTTATAGGGGATAACCCGGAATGTTGAAATTAGGGATTTTGAGCCAACCATACTTAAACTTTACGGGAACATTATGAAATTCAATTCCGAGAGAGAATGCTTAGCCAACATACCAGTCTGAATATTATATTGAAACATATTTCAGCAAAAATTGATTAATAATTAGAAAGACCCCCATGGTGCAGCTCTCCCAGGGATTTCATCAAACACCTAACATGTGAAATAGACTAAAAGGTTCTATAATGGAACCCCCTTCTTTCCTCAACCAATTTCAATAAGAAACTACCCTAAATAGTTCATTAATCCCACACACTACAACCTAGTGCACATGCATGGCTTATTTCTAACCCTACCATATATTTGAACTCTTAACCTCTTGCATGAAAGCTTTAGAAGTAGGACTTACCCGGATGGAGGATAATCTAGTGGCTAGCTTCCTTGATTCTTGAAGATTTGAACAAGATTGGGTGATTGGGAAGCTAGGTTCCCTCTTTCTCTCTCTATATTGCTCTTTCCTCCCTCTAAATCATCAGAATATCGCCCCAAATGAAGCCTCTACCGTTATTTATCAATACGGGTTCTGTGATGACCCAAAAGGTCATCTTGTGTAATTTAGCAGAAATTGTGTTTTGAGGCCCCGAAAGCCTCCATTAATCTCACCTTGATATGCGTGCTTAGCCCGGGCGTGTAGCCGGGAAGCTTTTATGTGAAAACTTTATGAAAAGTTAATTTCATAATGATTAATTGATTAAAGCTGAGTTTGATCAACATTTTTGGTAAACGGACCTGGACCCATGATTTGACGGTCCCGGAGGTTCCGTAGGAAAGTATGGGACCTGGGTGTATGCCCGGAAACGAATTCCGAGGTCCCAAGCCCGAGAAATAAATTTTTAAAGAAAATTGTTTTCTGAAAATAAGGACTTTTGAAAATGAACTTTGATGTGAAGTCTGTGTTACCGGGCTCGTATTATGGTGTGTGGAGCCCGGAACAGGTTTAATATATGTTATGTGAGTTATCTGTGAAATTTGGTGTAAAACGAGATTGAAATGACGTGCTTCGTATCGAAATTGAAATATTTGAGCTTTTATGAAGTTTTAAGAAAATTCTATGAGTTTTGAGGTTTAATTCCTTGTTTTGATGATATCTTGGTTATTTAAGTGCTGGAATAATTTCGTAGGATGATTTTGAGGGCGTGTGTATATTTGGTTTTCAGCCTCGAGGGCTCGGGTGAGTTCCGGGTAGGTGTCGGGGTGCAAAAGAGTTGGAAAATCTAGTGTGTTGTGCTGTTTAAGGTATCCAGTCGTTTCCTCTTCGCGATTGCAGTGTGTTGCACGCAATCGCGATGTGTATCCTGGGGAAGGGGTCAATTTTCTCTGTGCGATAGCAAAGAGCTGAGTGCAAATGCGGAGCCTCAGGGTTTAACTCTACGTGATCGCAATCCCATGTTCGCGATCCCGTAAGTCTCTTGTGGGGTTGGGGCTGGGCAGCAATTTGTTCTACGCTAACGCGATTTCTCATTCGCGATCGCATGGTTCACGTTCTTGTTCTCTGCGATCGCAGTCCCTTGTTCGCGATCACGTAAGGTTAACACCCAGCACTCTCTGCGATCGCAGTCCCTTGTTTGGATCAAGCGGGCCCGGGGTTGAATTTTGGTATTTTTGGAAGAATGCTTGGAGATGGGTATTTAGGCTATAGAATTGATTTATTGAGTCATTATTGATATACTTGAGTTAATTATTTCTAGATAATACCATTCCGGAGTTGAATTCTAAAGGAAAGACGGTGTTAGAGGGTTGATTGCTATATTTTGGACCCGAGGTAAGTGTCTTGCCTAACTTTGGCGAGGGAATAGGTATCGCATGCTATGTGATAAGTGTTTATCATGTCCAATGCATGGATGAGGTGACGAGTACCTATGAAAATTGTGTGTTAAGCATGCCCGTGAGTCCATTTTTGATGAAATTCCGTCCCTTACTTCCATATCCTTTGTATTATGAATTTATCTCTACTTGGAAGTTGATTGTAGTTGAAAATCCTCATTGATGAACTCGTGATGTAATGGTCTTATAGATGACCCAACTATAAAGGATATACTTGAAAAGGTTAGTTATAGGTGAGACCCTTGCCGGGCAGTTTGTTATAATAATTACTGATATTTCCCCTTGCCGGGCAGTTTGTTATAATAATTACTGATATTTCCCCTTGCCGGGTGATCATGATTTGTGATTCCACTATGCTGCATTCCTTACCATTTTGATAATTTCCATTGCATTGGTGAGGAAGAGTTTAAAGAACGAAGGGTGATGCCGTGCCATGATTTACATTGATTGCATCATACACTGCATAGTGAGGAAGAGAGTAAAAGCACGAAGGGTGATGTCGTGCCATGATTTACATTGATTATATCATACACTGCATAGTGAGGAAGAGAGTAAAATCACAAAGGGTTATGCTGTGCCATGATTTACATTGATTACATCACACATTGCATAGTTAGAAAGAGAGTAAAAGCAAGAAGGGTGATGCCGTGCCAGGAATTACATTTAAAGCACGAAGGTTGATTCCGTTCTATGATTACATTACCATACATGATACATTGCATCGTGACGAAAAGAGTAAAAGCACGAAGAGTGATGTCGTGCCAAGATTAATGTTATCTTACATCGTACATTGCATTGTGAGGAAGAGAGTAAAAGTACGGAGGGTTATGCCGTGCCATTCGTTACATTTCTGGCATTATATTTGTTCCATTAGCATGTTTCTGATAAATCGCCTTCTTGTCTGTTCCTATGTGCTTAATTAACTGCTATATTTCACTTGTTACCTCATTGTCTGTTCCCGTATTCCCCTACGTAAGTGTTTATCTCTTGCCTTGTTTTCCACGATACATGTTGTAGAATATGACAGGTTAACGTTTGTTATTAAGTCTAGCCTCGTCACTACTTCGGCCGAGGTTAGGCTCGGCACTTACTCAGTACATGAAGTAGGTTGTACTGATCCTACACTGTACATCTTATTCTTGTGCAGATCCCACAGCCGGACCCAGTGGACAGCGTTGAGGGAGTCTCCTTCAGTTCACCTTAGAGGCTTCAAGGTATACCCGCTGGCGTTCGTGATTCCACTATGCTTCATTCCTTGCCATTTTGATAATTGTCATTGCATTGGTGAGGAAGAGTGTAAAGCACGAAGAGTGATGCTGTGCCGTGATTTACATTGATTACATCATACACAACATAGTGAGGAAGAGAGTAAAAGCAGGAAGGGTGATGTCGTGCCATGATTTACATTGATTATATCATACACTACATAGTGAGGAAGAGAGTAAAAGCACGAAGGGTGATGTCGTGCCATGATTTACATTGATTATATCATACACTACATAGTGAGGAAGAGAGTAAAAGCACGAAGGGTGATGTCGTGCCATGATTTACATTGATTATATCATACAATGCATAGTGAGGAAGAGAGTAAAAGCACAAAGAGTGATGCCGTGCCATGATTTACATTGATTACATCATACATTGCATAGTGAGGAAGAGTGTAAAAGCACGAAGGGTGATGCCGTGCCATGATTTACATTGATTACATCATACATTGCATAGTGAGGAAGAGTGTAAAAGCACGAAGGGTGATGCCGTGCCATGATTTACATTGATTACATCATACATTGCATAGTGAGGAAGAGTGTAAAAGCACGAAGGGTGATGCCGTGCCATGAATTACATTTAAAAGCACGAAGGTTGATGCCGTGCCATGATTACATTACCATACTTGATACATTGCTTCGTGAGGAAGAGAGTAAAAGCACGAAGGGTGATGCTGTGCGATTTATTACATTTCTGGCATTATATTTGTTTCATTAGCATGTTTCTGATAAATCGCCTTTCTTGTCTGTTCCTATGTGCTTAACTAACTGCTCTATTTCACCTGTTACCCCATTGTCTGTTCCCGTATTCCCCTACATAAGTGTTTATCTCTTGCCTTGTTGTTCCACGATACATGTTGTAGAAGATGACAGGTTAACATTTGTTGTCAAGTCTAGCCTCGTCACTACTTCGGCCGAGGTTAGGCTTGGCACTTACTCAGTACATGGGGTCGGTTGTACTTATGCTACACTGCACATCTTATTCTTGTGCAGATCCCGCACCCTGACCTAGTGGACAGCATTGATGGAGTCTCCTTCAGTTTACCTTAGAGGCTTCAAGGTATACCCGCTGGCGTTCGTGGGCCTTGGCGTCTCTCCTATCCCTAGTTCTTCACTTATGTCTTGTTTTCTTCTAGTTTTTCGGAGACAAACATGTATTTGTTTTCAGACTTTGTATTTAGCATTTCTATAGATAGTTCGTGAATTTGTGATTCTAGGTTTTCGGAGATTATTGCGACGTTGTATTATGTTGTCTTTACTTAGCTTTAAACCTTATTTATTTCCGCTGTTAAGTTGTGAACTGTTTTTAGCTTATTTTGTTAATTCGGTGTTATCATGTTAGTTTAATTATATACGTTGGCTTGTCTAGTGGGTTCAATGTTAGACGTCATGAAGGCCCGATGGTGGGATTTTGCGGCGTGACAAGTTGGTATGAGAGAAATAGGTTGCTTAGGTCTCACAACTCACGGACAATTTGGTAGAGTCTGAGGGATCGGTACAGAGACATATGTATTTATCCCCCAGAGGCTGCAAAGTTAGGATGACTCCACACTTCTTTTCATCTCTATCGTGCGATATGAATTCTGAGTACTGATTGAGTTTCTGTTTAATTCTCTCACAGATGGCGAGGACGCGTGCTTTCTTTGGTTCCGCTCAGCAGCCCGATACTCCTGCTACAACTCCTTCGAGGGGTCGAGGTCGAGGTCGAGGAAGAGGCTGTACTAGAGGCCGAGGCCGGGGTCGGGCTCAGCTAGAGCAGCAGTCCCAGTGGAGGACCCTCAGGTCAAGTCTGACGAGGAAGTCCCAGTTCCGACAGTCCCAGTTGGACCAACTCAGGTCCCAGAGGGGTTCATAGCTACCCAGTGCTTCAGGACGCTCTTGTCCGTCTAGTCGGACTCATGGAGAGTGTAGCACAGGCGCGTCTTTTTCCTACTGCACCAGCCGTCTCTCAGGTTGGGGGAGGTACCCAGACTCCTGACACCCGCACGCCAGAGCAGCTAGCTCCACAGTTTCAGACTCTGACACCTCAGCCAGCCAGAGTAGCTCAGCCGGGTATTGCAGCACCAGTAGCAGAGGGAGCAGCTATGTCAGCGGATGCCTTGTGGAGGCTGGATAGGTTCACTAAGTTATTCACTGCTACTTTTACTAGTTCACCATCAGAGGATCCCCAGGATTATTTGGACAGCTGCCATGAGGTTCTTCGGAACATGGGCATAGTGGAGTCCAACAGAGTTGACTTCGCTATTTTGCGGTTATATGGCGCAGCCAAGAGTTGGTGGAGAGACTATAGCTTAGCCAGACCAGCTGGGTCTGCACCTTTGACTTGTACTCAGTTCTCGGAGGTATTATTGGGGAAATTCCTTCCCATTACTCAGAGAGAGGACCTTCGGAGGCAGTTTGAGCGTCTCCAGCAGGGGTCTATGATAGTCACTCAGTACGAGACCAGGTTCATCACTATAGCCCGACATGCTCTTATGATACTTCGCCAGTGATCGGGAGAGGGTTCGAAGATTTATTTAGGGATTGGCCCAGCCTATCAGACTTCAGATGGCTAGAGAGTCAGGTACCGATATGTCGTTCCAGGATGCGGCCAATATGGCTAGGAGGATTGAGATGATTATGTCATAGGGTGGTGGTCATGGGGCTGACAAGAGGCCCCGTCATTTCGGTCGTTTCAGTAGAGTCTCATCTAGGGGCAGGCATTCTTCAGGCAGAGGTCATCCTCCCAGACCCTATTACTCGGAACTTCAGGTAGCTCACAGTACACCACCAGCACCTATCAGTACACCCCTGCTTCAGAGTATCCAGGGTGGTTATTAGGGTCGTCAGGGGATAGTTCCAGAGTCCCCAGCCATATCAGCAGAGGCCATGTTATTCTTGTGGTGTTCCGGGGAACATTACCAGGTATTGTCCCCGAGCTTCTAGTGGTCCTCAGTATCAGGGTTCTCGTGCTATGGTTCCCGCGCCAGGCGCACCCTCACCCCCCTCAGCCAGCTAGGGGTGGCGGTCGGGGTGCCAGAGATAGAGGTCAGACTCATAGAGGTGGAGGACATGCAGCGAGAGGTAGACTTTTGGCCGTCGTAGGTCGACCTTGGGAGGATCGGATTGGAGGGGCTCAGCCCCAGTGCTATGCTTTTCCTGCCAGGACTGATGTCAAGGCTTGTGATGCAGTTATTATAGGTACAGTTTCAGTTTGCATCTGAGAGGCTTCTGTGTTATTTGATCCGGGTTCTACATTCTCCTATGTGTCTTCATATTTTTCCCCTTATTTGAGTATGCCCCGTGATTCCCTATTATGCTATTCTGGACTGTCATGCCAAGACAATGACCTTGGATTTTCCAGGGGTACCTCGCTTGGAGTGGAAAGGAACTCCTAGTCATTCTTCTAGTAGAGTTATTTCTTATATGAAGGTTCGGCGCATGGTCGGGAAGGGTTGTTTGGCCTATCTGGCCTATGTTCGTGATTCTAACACCGAGGTTCCTTCCCTGGAGTCGGTGCCCGTGGTTCGTGAGTTTCCAGAGGTTTTCCCTGCTGACCTTCCGGGTATTCCACCCGACAGGGATATTGATTTTTGTATTGAGTTAGCTTAGGGCACCCAGCCTATTTCTATTTCGCCGTATCGTATGGCCCCGTCAGAGTTGAAGGAGTTGAAAGATCAGTTGCAGGATTTGTTGGATAAAGGCTTCATTAGGCCTAGTGTCTCTCCTTGGGGTGCTCCAATATTGTTTTTCAAGAAGAAAGATGGCTCGATGAGGATGTATATTGACTACCGGCATTTGAATAAGGTTACTATTAAGAACAAGTATCCTTTGCCGAGGATTGATGATTTATTCGACCAACTTCAGGGTGCTTCAGTGTTTTCCAAGATAGACTTGAGATCTGGTTACCATCTGCTGAGGATTAGGGCGTCTGATGTCCCTAAGACAGCTTTTCGCACTCGTTTTCGGCATTATGAGTTCTTGGTGATGTCATTTGGACTGACGAATGCCCCCGCCGCTTTTATGGAGTTGATGCACCAAGTATTCAGTCCTTATTTGGACTCGTTCATGATTGTTTTCACTGATGATATATTGATATACTATCGCAGCCGAGAGGAGCATGAAAAATTAGAGTCGTCCTCCAGACTTTGAGGGATAGTCAGTTGTATGCCAAATTTTCCGAGTGCGAGTTCTGGTTGAGTTCAGTTGCCTTTCTAGGCCATGTGGTATCGTCAGAGGGTGTTCAGGTGGACCCTAATAAGATTTCAGCAGTCAGAGATTTGACTAGACCCACCTCAGCTATATAGATCCAGAGTTTCTGGGGCTTAGCTGGTTATTATCACCGGTTTGTGGAAGGCTTTTCATCTATTACAGCCCCGATGAACAGGTTGACTTAGAAGAATGCCCAGTTTAGGTGGTCCTATGAGTGCGAGGCGAGCTTTCAGAAGCTCAAGACAGCCTTGACCACGACACCAGTGTTGGTTGTTCCCATAGGTTCAGGATCGTATACCGTGTATTGTGATGCTTCACGGGTTGGGCTTGGTGCAGTGTTGATGCATGATGGCAAGGTTATAGCCTATGCTTCTCGTCAGTTGAAGGTCCATGAGAAGGTATATCCAGTTCATTACTTGGAGTTAGCAGCTATTGTGCATGCATTGAAGATTTGAAGGCATTACTTGTATGGTGTGCCATGTGAGGTGTTCACGGATCAGAAGAGCTTGCAGTATTTGTATAAACAGAAAGAGTTGAACATCAGACAGCGGAGATGGTTAGAGTTGCTAAAGGATTATGATATTACCATTCTTTATCATCCAGGGAAGGCCAATATGGTGGCCGATGCTTTGAGCCGGAAGTCAGCTAGTATGGGGAGTCTTGTCTATTTATCAGTCGGAGAGCGACCTCTTGCTTTTGATGTTCAAGCGTTAGCCAACCGATTTTTATGATTGGAGGTTTCTGAGACTAGTAGTGTTTTGACCCATACCGTGGCCCGTTCTTCATTGTATGACCGTATTCGGGCTAGGCGGTATGATGATCGCCACTTATGTGTTCTTAGAGATAGAGTCAGCAACAGAGATGCCAAGCAAGTTACGTTTGATGCTGGGGGAGTATTGAGGATGTAGGTTTGTATTTGTGTACCTGATGTGGATGGTATTCGTGAGTTGATACTTCAAGAGGCCCATAGTTCCCAGTATTCTATTCATCTGGGCACCGCAAAGATGTACCAGGACTTGCGGCAGCACTATTGGTGGCGGAGGATGAAGAAGGATATTGTAGCTTATGTAGCTCGGTGCTAGAACTGTCAGTAGGTTAAGTACGAGTACCAGAGACCCGGTAATTTGATGCAGCAGATTCACCTTCCCGAGTGGAAGTGGGAGCGTATCACCATGGACTTTGTAGTTGGACTCCCACGGACTCAGAGGATGTTCGATGATGTATGGGTCGTTGTGGATAGGCTGACCAAGTCAGCGCACTTCATTCAAGTATCATGTTCGTACTCAGCAGAAACGTTGGCAAGGATCTATATGAGAGAGATTGTTAGGCTGCATGGTGTGCCCATATCCATTATACCGGATCGAGGTACTCAGTTTACCTCCCATTTCTGGAGAGTATTTCAGCGAGAGTTGGTCACCCAGATTGATTTGAGCACCATTTTCATCCTCAGACGGACGGGCAGTCCGAGCGCACTATTCAGATTTTGGAGGATATGTTACGAGCGTGTGTTATTGACTTTGGTGGTTCATGGGACCAGTTTTTGCCTTTAGCTGAGTTTGCCTACAACAACAGCTATCAGTCGAGCATTCAGATGGCTCCGTACGAGGCATTGTATGGTAGACGGTGTCGGTCTCCAATCGAATGGTTTGAGCCGGGAGAGGCTAGATTGTTATGTTCTGAGTTAGTCCAGGATGCCTTAGACAAGGTCAAGATCATTCAGGATAGACTTCGTAAAACTCTGTCTAGGTAGAAGAGTTATGCGGATCGCAGGGTTCGAGATTTGGCATTTATGATAGGCGAGTGGGTATTTCTTCGGGTGTCGCCCATGAAGGGCGTGATGAGATTCGGAAAGAAGGGCAAGTTGAGCCCTAGGTACATTGGTCCATTTGATATTCTGGACAAGGTAGGGGAGGTGGCCTACAGACTTTCCTTGCCACCTAGTTTGTCAGCCGTGCATCCAGTATTTCACGTGTCTATGCTCCGGAGGTATGTTGTGGACCCATATCATGTACTTGACTTCAGTGGTGTCCAGTTGGACAAGGATCTGTCTTTTGAGGAGAAGCCGGTAGCCACATTAGATCGGCAGGTGCGGTAGTTGAGATCAAGGAGTTATCCTTCAGTTCGTGTTCACTGGAGAGGTCAGCCTGTTGAGGCAACTAATTGGGAGTCCGATCCGTATATGCGGAGCCGTTATCCCCACCTTTTCACCGATTCAGGTACTTTTCTATGTCCGTTCGAGGACGAACGGTTGTTTTAGAGGTGGAGATTGTGATGACCCAAAAGGTCATCTTGTGTAATTTAGCAGAAACTGTGTTCCGAGGCCCCGAAAGCCTCCGTTAATCTCACCTCAATATGCATGCATAGCCTAGGCGTGTAGCTGAGAAGATTTTATGTAAAACTTGATGAAAAGTTGATTTCATAATGATTAATTGATTAAAGTTAACTTTGGTCAACTTTATTGGTAAATGGACCCAGACCCGTGATTTGACGGTCCTGGAGGGTCCGTAGGAAAATATAGGACCTGGGAGTATGTCCGGAATCGAATTCCGAGGTCCCAAGCCTGAGAAATGATTTTTTAAAGAAAATTGTTTTCTGAAAATAAGGACTTTTAAAAATGAACTTTGATGTGAAATATGTGTTACCGGGCTCGTATTATAGTTCCGAAGCCTGGAATAGGTTTAATATATGTTATTTGAGTTATCTATGAAATTTGGTGTAAAACGGACTTGAAATGACGTGTTTCAGATCGAAATTCAAATATTTTAGCTTTATGAAGTTTTAAGAAAATTCTATGAGTTTTGAGGTTTAATTCCTTGTTTTGATGATATCTTGGTGATTTAAATGCTGGAATAAGTTCGTAGGATGATTTTGAGGGCGTGTGTATATTTGGTTTTGAACCACGAGGGCTCGGGTGAGTTCTGGGTAGGTGTCGGGTGCAAAAGAGTTGGAAAATCTGGTGTGTTATGTTGTTTCTGGTGTCCAGTCGTTTCCTCTCCGCGATCGCGCTATGTTGCACGCGATCGCGATGTGTGGCCTGAGGAGGTGGTCAATTTTCTCTGCGCGATCGCAAAGAGCTGAGTGCGAACATGGAGCCTTAGGGTTTAACTCTACGCGATCATAATCCCTTGTTCGTGATCGCGTAAGTCTCTTGTGGGGTTGGGGGCTGGGCAGCAATTTGTTCTATGCGAACGCGATCTCTCGTTCGCGATCATGTGGGTTCACGTTCTTGTTCTGTATGATCACAGTCCCTTGTTTGCGATCGCGTGAGCTTATCACCGAGCAGTCTCCACGATCGCAACTCCTTTTCCGCGATCGCGTAGAGTAAAAATTGCCCAGTGTATTTAAAGTCTTAAAAAAACATAATGTATTTCGGGATTTTTTTATTTCACACATTCTCTTCTTCCTCAAACCCCCATTGACGACCTCCAAGCTAGTTCTCCTCCATAACACTTGGGTAAGTGACTCCGACTCAAATTTCTTCCATTTTTCCCTCATCAACACTAGAATCTAGGCCTAGAACCATGAAAACAAGTAGAAATTAGGGGATTTGGGTAGAGTTAGGGATTATGGGACTTTGGGGAATTCAACCTCAATTTGGGGTCGGATTTAAAAAAAAATCATATATTTGAACTCGTGGGGGTATGGGTGATCGGGTTTTGGTTCGAGCCTCGTGTTTGGACCAAGCGGGCCCAGGGTCGAATTTTGGTATTTTTTAAAGAATGCTTGGAAATGGGTAATTAGGCTATGAAATTGATTTATTGAGTCATTATTGATATACTTGAGTTAATTATGTCTAGATAATACCATTCCGGAGTTGAATTCTAAAGGAAATGTGGTGTTAGAGGGTTGATGGCTAAGTGTTTATCATGTCCAATGCATAGGTGAGGTGACGAGTACCTATGCATTGTCTGTCAAGCATTCTCGTGAGTCCATTTTTAATGAAATTCTTGTCCTTACTTCCATATCCTTTGTATTATGAATTTATCTCTACTTGGAAGTTGATTGTTGTTGAAAATCCTCGTTGATGAACTCATTATGTAATGGTCCTATAGATGACCCAACTGTAAAGGATATACTTGAAAAGGTTGGTTATAGTTGAGACCCTTGCCGGACAATTTGTTATGATAATTACTGATATTTTCCCCTTGCCGGGTGATCATGATTTGTGATTCCACTATGCTTCATTCCTTGCCATTTTGATAATTGTCATTGCATTGGTGAGGAAGAGTGTAAAGCACGAAGGGTGATGTCGTGCCATGATTTACATTGATTATATCATACATTACATAGTGAGGAATAGAGTAAAAGCACGAAGGGTGATGTCGTGCCATGATTTACATTGATTATATCGTACATTGCATAGTGAGGAAGAGAGTAAAAGCACAAAGGGTGATGCCGTGCCATGATTTACATTGATTACATCATACATTGCATAGTGAGGAAGAGAGTAAAAGCACAAAGGGTGATGCCGTGCCATGATTTACATTGATTACATCATACATTGCATAGTGAGGAAGAGAGTAAAAGCATGAAGGGTGATGTCGTGCCATGAATTACATTTAAAAGCACGAAGGTTGATGCCGTGCCATGATTACATTACCATACTTGATACATTACATCGTGAGGAAGAGAGTAAAAGCACGAAGGGTGATGCCGTGCCATTTTTACATTTCTGGCATTATATTTGTTTCATTAGCATGTTTCTGATAAATCGCCTTTCTTGTCTGTTCCTATGTGCTTAACTAACTGCTCTATTTCACCTGTTACCCCATTGTCTGTTCCCGTATTCCCCTACGTAAGTGTTTATCTCTTGCCTTGTTGTTCCACGATACATGTTGTAGAATATGACAGGTTAACATTTGTTGTCAAGTCTAGCCTCGTCACTACTTCAGCCGAGGTTAGGCTCGGCACTTACTTAGTACATGGGATCGGTTGTACTTATGCTACACTGCACATCTTATTCTTGTGCAGATCCCGCACCCGGATCTAGTGGACAGCATTGAGGGAGACTCCTTCAGTTCACCTTAGAGGCTTCAAGGTATACCCGCTGGCGTTCGTGGGCCTTGGCGTCTCTCCTATCCCTAGTTCTTCACTTATGTCTTGTTTTCTTCTAGTTTTTCGGAGATAGTCATGTATTTGTTTTCAGACTTTGTATTTAGCATTCCTATAGATAGTTCGTGAGTTTGTGATTCTAGGTTTTGGGAGATTATTGCGATGTTGTATTATGTTGTATTTACTTAACTTTAAACCTTATTTATTTTCGCTGTTAAGTTGTGAACTGTTTTTAGCTTATTTTGTTTATTCAGTGTTATCATGTTAGTTTAACTGTATATGTTGGCTTGTCTAGCGGGTTCAACGTTAGATTCCATCACAGCCCGATGGTGGGTTTTCGGGGCATGACAGGTTCGGGTTATAAAAATAGAAAAATGGACCCTCTGACTCAGATTTGTGGTCGCAGAAAGGACCGGATAACACATGTGCGGCTCGCTAAATGGTCGCATAATTGATGCTCAGAACTGGGATGCTTCGGGTTGGGTATGCGGCAGTTCTGCGGACCGCAGACCTATTATGCGATCCCGAAATGCACCACATACATGATAAGCGGTCGCATAGTGTGCCGCATAATGGTCTTCAACTTAGCTCAACTTCTGCTTCACTCTGCTACACTTATGCGGTCCACATATTGATTATGCAGTCGCAAATCAGACAGCAGAATTGCATTCCTTACTACTTCTGAACTCTTTTGCCTAACTCGGTACCACAAAACCTTAAATTACACAGCGAAGTTTTCCGGGGCCTTACAACATCCCAGTGTGATCCATCTTATGGGGGGTATTCTAATCCCATGTCGTCCGTGAAATCTTTTCTTCTTCTTTTTCTTTTTTTTTTCAAATCATTACTCAATCGAAAGTCCAAACATCATCCTTTATCTGTCACAATTACACCCTCATTCTATTACTAGGGAAGCATTACAATTCTTCTAAATGCTACTAGTCTTAGACTCCTTTGAGTTCGTTCAGGAAATACTGAGCTTTCTATAACTTAGAGAAACCATCAGGTCTCTCGTTTTCGTGGGCTTAATCCCACAGACTTATCCATTATCGTCATCTTCTCATTCGCCCTTTCTTATCCTTACTCCTGTCTTCTTAAAACCTTGTCGCCCTACCATACTTTATCTTGCGAAATACACATATCCATTTATACTACTCGCAACTTTCCTTCAACTTGCTTGCACCACAGATTTCCTTGTGTTATTCTGGAACATCAAGCGAGCCATCACATCGTCTCTAACTCTTCTTTACCCTCTTGGCTAGATCTCTCGGTACGTGGAAACTATAGGCCGGAAGTTATGCCACTAATTTGAAGTATGGATTATTCACAATCTCCTGCACCTGAGTATCTCCTATATTTTTCACCTTTACCTTACTTACCTTAAAATATTTCTTCACCTCTTCTATCTCTTTCATTACCTCCCTTCTACATAGGTATAATTCACATCCACAACTTAAAACTCTATTATAACACCTAGGTTCATACACAATCCGGTGGGAGCTTCAAACTGACTTCTTATAAGGTTGGTACTCTTCTAATTGGCTTTATCGTATAGCCGTTATAGAATATAGTTGTTGTACTACCTCTCTTGTACCTATGATATTAAGAGAGATTCTACAATATTCTCAATCACAATTTCTATAATTTTTTTGGGTCCAATAATCAGACTCCTGATTTACTTGGTTGATGTAACTCTTTAGTTTCCTCTTCCTTCCGATCACCATTCATATAGGCTTAAGCTATCTTTCAATCTGCGGATCATGGTATTAGTTATTACTTTAGCCTTTTATGGACGCTAAGGAATATCCATGATACAATCTTCTAACAATTCAATCCTTTCTCTATGATCTGAACTCAATTACTGGAGTATTATATGGTTGTATGATGTTTAACATATATCCTACATGGATAATACTCCGAAATCGCAAGTGCGTTCATAACGTAACTAACTCTAGATCATTGATCGAATATTTCCTTTCGTTCCTTCTCAGCTTTTTTTAAATATAAGCTATTACTTTTTCCTAGTCTTTTTGCCTCCTTGTTGCGTGCATACTTAGCTTATCTTAGTTCCCACGCATGCCGGAATTTTCGTGCAACTCATATAGTCTCGAATATTACTTTCAATTTTTACTCCCCGTTCATTAACCACGGTAGGTGTGGAGTGCATACAATTTTGTAGTGAGACTGTTTTTTCAAATGACCATTTTCTCTTTAGGTCACTGTGCTTAGGTTGAAGCATTCGTCATTATTTCCTTATCTAGTTTTCATTGTAGTTCTTAGTGAAGACCCTCTGACGCATGTAAAGCCGCGATCTTATTACATCGTATACTCGACGGAATTTTTGATGTTCTTCCCCACCTATAATAATCCGTAGTTACTTATCTCCACGCCCCTGTGCTTGTAGGGTTTCTTCTGAACTAATATTTTGACTTCCCAATAGCATTCTTTTTTATTTATATAACACTCATATGGTACTTTTTATCTTCCCCAACTCCTATATGAATATATCTCAAGTATTACAATGTCATAACTACAAGGTTGAATTCCCCGTGTTGGGGTTCACTATGTTTATCTTGCACGATTTGTTAATTTGTCTGTATCCTCTTGTCTAGGCATAACTAGTTTCTTCTTGAATCAATTACTAACTATTCGTTGTCCAATTCTCATATCAATATTCCGCGTAATCTTTCTTGGGTTATTTCCTTTGTCTTAGCTTACGTCTCGCGCTGGCTCCTTATCTATAAATAACATCTCGGGCAGGGACCCTTACTTCCTTTCCTTGACAACGTGCTTGCATAATATTCCGGAATCATAGCATATCTATAGGATTTGGATAAGTGCAATATCATTCCTTTTTCATTTTTATCGCGTTCTTCCTTTTCCATTCCATAGTTACTAGAACCACTTAATTCCGACTTAATACCACATCACTCTATATTCCCCTCTTTAGGGGAGTACTAGGAGTTGGAGCCACAAAGATCTACCTATAGATGTTTTACCTTTTCATCTTTGGCGTCATTCCACTCATCGATGACCCTTACTCTCCTTGTGGTAATCCTTTTGTACCAAGGATAACAAAATTCCTTACTCACGAGGGTGACACTTAGTATAACCGACACATACAGTCCTTTAAGCTTAACTTTTCTCACATTTCTTGCTTTAGGTAAGCATCTTCCCGAATGACCATTCTCTAAATTTCCCATGAATCTTCTTCTGTTGTCCATTCTATTATCGCCGGAACAAAATATGAATTTCTCACGATACCAACTATTATCAAATCACTCAATCCCCAATTCATGTTTAGTTTATCTTGTTCACCAACCCATACTGATTTCTATTACTCTGGGGTCTAACTTTTCCTTTTGGTGACCATGTTAGAGTCATGAAATTATTTTTTGAAATGGCGGTATGACTGTATGGCCTATACTCTTTTGTTGTCTTAAGGCCTGTCACTTCTCGTCTCTTCCTTTACTCGACTATGGATTATGTAATACTCTACCTTTGTCATCCATCTTACTCATAATGCTTCATTATCTCTCTTCTTATTTCCCTTCTAATCTTTATGATTATCACTTTATTCTGAAAACTTTAACAAGACATTCTTTTGCTTTTAGCTCCCTTTGTTCTATCTATTGGCTCTTCGGGTTGCCTAACATTCTTTCTAGACTAGGGACGGGAGCTATACTAAGGTAATATTTATCCCTTTCAGGATTCCAATGCCTATCTTTGTAGTACTCATATCTAGATGTACTATTTTAGAGTCCACCATCAGGGTGTCTCACAAGGAGTTCTATTAGCACATTCACAATATCTTTTTGAAATGTCAACTAAGACAAGAAATCCATTCACCAACTTGGGTTACCCTAACCCCAACCGGATCCTGACATCCCGTTCTTCTCTTAACTACACCAGTTAGCCCCATAGGGCATAACTGAAATGAGTGTGACTAATTGTACATACCTCTGTTACTGTTGAAGGTAACTCAAAATGCTTATATCTCTCTTCCTGAATTGTAGATAATGTTCATCTTTACTAACTAGGTACCTCGTACCCTTCTTCATCTCGCTTCTTTTACTTGTACAAACTTGTACCTTTTGATTCTTTAATTGATTTTTATCATAAGGGTGGATAGATATTCTTGCCTTAAGGCTCCTTATCAAGAGGTTAACACGTCTTAGTACACACATGATCTACTAAAGACCTTACATTTAATCGTCATAAGCATGATGAAAAATTGAGTTCCTCTAACTCAATTCTTCCACAACTATATTCAATCCCTTGCCAACTGTCTTTTTAGATGTAGGCATCGTCATATTATGAATACGATAGAGTTTAGGAAAGTGAGTTCTTACAACTGAGCTCTATTACATGATCTAGAGTAAGAAAAAAGAGTGACAGTCCTAAATGCATTGTAGCCTCCTGCTTATAAGTGTGGTGCACAACACACCCATAAACAAGACTCTACTAGACACGACTTGTACACTCCCTAGGATAGAACTGTCACGACCCAAACCGATGGGCCGCGACGGGCACCCGGTACCTTACTCAACCGAGTACCAATATAACGTATCTTTTCGTATCATATTATCATAGATAATTGAGTCGAAGAGGTTGCCGTGAAATAGGTAGAATACAACATGTAATACAAACTTATACATAAGACATATGGGCCTCTAAGACCAAAATCACCGCTCGTACACTGAACATAGGCCGACAAGGCCATACAATCTTTTACGTACATGACATCTTTCTACAAGCCTCTAAGGATACATAATTATCATAAAGGCCAGGGCAGAGCCCCGCCATACCAAACAATACACATCTAAATCATACTGACCAAACAAGAAACTCCGGAGCAAATGGAGTGCACCAACATCTTCTGCTGAGCTCATCGCCTATTTGGAGGACTCTCGACCTTTCTATCGAGACCTGCGGGCATGAAACGCAGTGTCCCCATGCAAAGCAGAAGTCAGTACGAATAATGTACCGAGTATGTAAGGCACATTAATAAGTACATAAAATAAATGGAGGAAATATAGAGTAAACGACTCAACCTATAAATCTGGATAACTCTGTAAATCATGAAATAATTATAGTGTCATGCATATTTATATGAATGTCATGTCATGCAAAGGTACATGTTTTATAACATCATCAGGCCTCTGGGGCATCCCATCATATCATCTCGGCTACTGTGGGCAAAATCATCAACGTATACCAGTTGATCAGGTGGTGGTGCGTATATAAAGCTGTAACCTTTTCCCATATCCCATATACATATATACACGTATATAACGCCATCTGGTCATGGGTCAATGCACATGTATAAATGCATGAAATGCATAAGAAGTACGTTAATAAGATTTTCTGGGAATGCCATAAAAATCAATATGCCTTTCGGATAAACTTTATCAAATACGTATTTTTCTGGCACCCATGAACTGAAGATATAATAATAATTCACATGGGGAATCAAGAATATAGATACCCCTGGTATTTCTATGAATAGAGTCATTTATGAAAGTTGCATATTTGACTCGTTTCATTTATATCGTATGGATCATGACAAAAAGAAGAAAGGATATCCTTAACATACCTGGAGTAGGAAAAAAACTGTATGATATTCTTGGAAAAGGTTGCACCGTACTCCCTTAGAATCGCAAAATCTCATGTTGCTAATGTGCTAAGAAATCTGGTTGGATTTATTTTGTAGGAATTGGTTGAAGATTTCTTAGAAATCTCTTTGAAGACGTTAGGAATACTTGTAGGAATGGTTACTGACCGATTGTAGTGTATTTGAATTGGAAAGATATGAATGAATTGCTAATGTTTGGATGTAGAGTTTTGTGAGGATTCACGTTGGTATCCATCTGATTGTAATGTATTGAAAATGTTAGGAATGAGGTATTATTTAACTAAGGCATTAGTATGCCACCTAATCAAGAATGACCATAAGTCATTTATTTGGTTAGCTCTTTGTTGCCACGTGGGGGTGGGGTGGGGCGGGGAAAGTTAATCTTTATCCACTTACTAGGTAATTAGGTAATGTTCCATTACCCCATAACTAACCAATTACCCGCATAATTAAGAATTGTCTCAAATTACTTAAAACTCTACTTATTTTTAAAATATTTTATACATCCTACTATTATGGTCATATGGTACCTTGTATGGTACTAGACACAAATATCGGGTATTAATGCTCGGCCCGAATTTTATCCCAACATGCCAAACTTGGGCTAAAATTAATTTTCTTTGACTTTCTTCCCCTCTCATCTTCACAAATTTACTAGTTACTTGTTTGAAATAGCATAATCCTTATAATTTCCAAATAATCTTTTCCTTGGACTGATGCCAATTACCTTATGATAAATTCAACGTACAATACTACAGGGTGCAACATCGTCGTAATTTAATACTGCGAACTGTAACATCATCATAATATAATACTACGGGACGTAATATCGACATAATATTGCGGGGCGTAACTTCATCCCCCCTTTGGAACATTCTTCCTCGAATGTTGACTGATGCTCTTATCATTTTCATAACTTATAGATTTTGTGAGTACCTTAATACTCTCCTCTCTATTTAGACAGTTGTTCCCCCCTTCATGCCTCTTTCCCATACCATGACTTGTGATTGAAATCCTTCCAATCTCGTAACTGTTGCTACCTTCTATCGTGCAGCCTCTACGATACTGACCTTGTAAGAGTGCCTATGCGACTCTTCTCTCCTTTTTTTCCTCCAGCTTTTAGCCAATCTCTAGGACATATTTTGTAAACATATACATAGCTTAATAAGATGTCTCTCTGGGCATCTATAGATATATTGAAGTTCTTCGCTCGATACTTTGTAGAACTTGCGAATATTGCTATATCTTATTTTATAGACCTGGTTATCAATTCGTATGACTTTACTGCATCTACGTAGGTCATACTATACCATAACTCTTACTTCGATTTATCGTTACTGAGGTCTGCAACAACCTCCAGATTACTCTCCTTGCTTATCTTTAGGACTGATGGTCTAATTTCACATCATACTGTTGAACTTTTATCCATCTATTATTGATCACCCTAATGTTGATCCATCATTTACCATTGATAACTTGATCTCTTATGTAACACCGCCGCTAGGGCTCAGGTCTCATCGGAGGCATCTGGAGTAATTTGATTGATCCACCTAGGGGTGATACAATACTTCCATGACTCACCTCACATGGGTATTTTAATCCCGTACAATTCATGAAATCCTCTTTGATTCATTATTCAATCGAAGGTCCAACCGTCATCCTTTATCAATCGTTTATTACACCCTTATTTCACTACCGTGATACCATTCCATCTCTTATAAATGCCACTAGTCATAGACTCCTCTGAGCTCATTCAGGCTATACTGAGCTTTATATAATTTAGAGAACCCATCAGCTCTCTCTCATTTTCTTGGGCTTAATCTCGATAGCTTATCCATTCTTGTCACCTTTTCACTCGACCTTTCTTATCCTTACTCCTGTCTTCCTACAATTTTGTCTCTCTACCCTACTTTAGCTTGTGACCCATACATATCCATCTATACTACTCGCAGCCTCCCTTCAACTTCCTTGCACCATAGATTTCCTTGTGTTATTCTGGAACATCAAGTGAGACATCGTGTCTAACTTTTATTTTACTTTCTTAAGTAGATCTCTCGATACCTAGAAACCATAGACTATAAGATATGCCACTGACGATGCCGCCATCATTCCTGAATAATGAATCCCCGCGCTTCTAGCCTTTTATCCGAAGTATGGACTATTCACAACCTTCTATACTTAAGTATTTCGTACGTTTTTTACATTTACCTTACTTACTTTAAAATATCACCTTACATTCTTCTATCTTTCTTTCATAACCTTCCTCATACATAGGTATAAATCGCATCCACCATTTGAAGCTCTATTATAATACTTGCACCTCTGGTGCCTATATAATTCGGTGGGAGATCCATACTGACTTCTTATGAGGCTGGTACTTCTTCTAACTGGATTTCTTGTAGAGCCGTTATATAATATTGTTGTTGTGTTGTCTCTCTTGCACCTCTAATATTAAGAGTGATTCTGCTATGTTCTCAATCATGATTCCTATAGCTTTCTGGTCAAATAATCGAATTCCTGATTTACTTCGTTGATGTAACTCTTTAGTTTTCTCCTTCTTCTAATCGGCCTTTATGTCGTCTTAAGTTATCTCCCGATATATGGTTCATGGTATTAGTTATTCTGTTTAGCCTTTCATGGGTGCGGATGAATACGCATGATATAATTCGTTAACAATTCAATCCTTTGCTTATGACCCGGGCTCGATTCTTCCTTTTAACTTATACTGGAACCTTTTACGGCTGTATGATTGTCAATATATATGCTTCATGGATAATACTCCGAACTCTTAAGTGCGTTCATAACATAACCAACTTTGGATCATTGATCGGATAATTTCTTTCGTTCCATTTTAGCTTTCTTTCAAAGTATGCTAATATTTTTCCTGGTCTTTCTGCCCCCTTGTTGCATCCATACTTAGCTTATCTTAGTGCCCACACATGCTAGAGTTTTCGTGCAACTCATATGATCTTGAATATTACTTTTAATTTTACTTCATTAATTAGCCACGGTAGGTGCCACTTTCCTTTGGAGTGCTTACAATTTTGTTGTGAGGCTGTTGTTACACGACCATTTCCTCTTTAGGTCGTTGTGCTTAGGTTAAAGCCTTTTTCCTTATTTTCTCAGCTAGTCTTTCATTGTAGTACTTAGGTAGAACCCTTGACTCTCGTAAAGCTGTGGGCTTATTACGGACCTTTTAATGTCCTTCCTTGCTTATAATCATCTGTAGTTGCTTACTTCTGTGTCATTGTGCTTGTAGGGTTGCTTCTTAACTGATATTTTGACTGTCTTCGTAGTGGAACTTTTTTTTCTCCCCGTAACACTCATACAGTACCTTTAACTGACTCCTATTTAAATATATCTCAAGTATTATAATGACATTCGTGCGAAGCTAAATTCTCCATGTTGGGGTTTACTACATTTATCTCACATGATCTGCTGATTTGTCTGTAACTTCTTGTCTAGGCATGACTAGGATCTTCCTGAATCAACTTCTAATTACTCGTCGGCCCATTCTAATATCCATATTCCACGTAATCTCTCTTGGGTTATTTCCTTTGTGTAACTTACCTCTTGCACTGACTCCTTATTTATCAATAACCTTACGGGCATGAACCCTTACTTCCTTCTTTTGACGTAGTGCTTAACATTATGGAATCATAGCCTATCTGTAGGATTCGGATAAGTGCAATCTCATTACTTTCTTATTTTTATCACACTATTCCTTTACCGTTTCATAGTTATTAGAACAACTTAATTCTATCTTAATGCCACATCACTCCATATTCCCCCCTTTAGGGGAGTACTAAAATTTAGTACTATGATGATCTACATATAGATGTTTTACCTTTTAATATCTAGCATCTTTTCACATCGTTGATGACCCTTACTCGCCTTGTGATAATCCTTCTGTACCAAGGATAACAAAATTCCTTACTTTCGAGGGTGACACTTAATGTAACTGGTACATACAGTCCCTTAAGCTTAACTTTGTTCACAATGCTTGCTTTAGGGAAGCGTCTTTCTGAATGACAATTCTCTGAAGTATACCATGAATCTTCTTCTGTTGTCCATTCTACTATCGCCGAAATGAAATATGAAATTCTCATGATTCCGACTATTATCAACTCACTCAGTCCCTAATTCATATTTAGTTTATCTTGTTCACCAGCCCAAACTCTTTTGTTGTCTCAAGGCTTGTCACCTCTCATCTTTTCCTTTCCTTGGCTATAGAATCTATAATACTATCATTGTTTTTTTATCTACCGTTTCCATCCATGTATCACATCTTGCTCATAATGCTTTATTAACTTTCTTCTTATTTCCCTGCTAACATTTTGTCTATTAATTTATTCTGAAAACTGCAACAAGATATTCTTTTGCTTTTTAGCTCCCATTTTCTCCATCTATTGGCTCTTCGAATTTCCAAATATTATTTATCTACTAGGGACGGGAGCAACACTAAGATAATATTTATCTCTTCCAGGAATCCAGTGCCTATCTCTGTAGTACTCATACCTAGCTATACTATTTTAGAGTGCACCATCCAGGCGTCTCACAAGGAGATCTATTAGCACATTTGTAATATCCTTCGGAAACGTCAACTAATACAAACAATCCATCTACCATTTTGGATTACTCAAACCCCAGCAAGATTATGATATCACGTCCTTTTCTTAAACCATATATATTAGCTCCCATAAGGCGTAACATAGATTGTTGTGGCCAATTGTACATACCGTTGTTATTGTTGAAGGTAACTCAAAAGGCTTATATTCCTCTACCTGAGTTGTAAATATTTTTATTCTTCATTAACTGGGCGCCTCGTACCCCTCTTCATCTTGCTTCTTTTACTTGTTGAGATTTGTATCTATCATCTGAATCTCTCATTGCTTTTCACCATAGGGGTGGATAGATATCCTTGCCTCAAGGATCCTTATCAACAGGCTTACACGTCTTAGTACACACATGATCTACTGAAGACCTTACATTTACTCATCATACACATGATGAAAAATTGAGTCATTATGAATCAACTCTTCCTTAGCCACACTCAACCTCTTACCAACTGTAGGTATCGTCTTATTACAAATGAAATAGAAGATAGGAGTTTGGATTCTTATAAGTGAGCTCTACCACATGATCTAGAGTAAGAAGAAAGAGTCACAGTCCTAAATTCCATGTAGCCTCCTGCTTATAAGTGCGGTGCACGACACACCCATAAACAAGACTATACTTGACACAACTTGTAGACTCCCCAGGACAGAACATCTCTGATATAACTTGTGTCACGACCTAACCCGATGGGATGCGACGGGCACCCGACACCTTACTCAACTGAGTACCAACATAGCGTATCTTTTCGTATCATACTATCATAGATAGATGAGCCGGAGAGGCTGCCATGAAATAGGTAGAATACAATATGTAATACCAACTTATACATAAGACATATGGGCCTCTAAGACCAAAATAACCACTCGCACTAAACATAGGTCGACAAGTCCATACAATATTTTACGTACATGACGTCTGTCTAAAAGCCTCTAAGGATACATAATTTTCATAAAAGTCAGGCCAGAGCCCCGCCATACTAAAAAATACACATCTAAATCATACAGACCAAACAAGCAACTCCGGAGCAAATGGAGTGCACCAACATCTTCCACTGAGCTGATCGCCTACTTGGAGGACTCTCAACCTATCTATCGAGACCTGCGGGCATGAAATGCAGCTTCCCCAGGCAAAATGGACATCAATACGAATAATATACCGAGTATGTAAGGCACATAAATAAGTACATAACAGACATGGAAGAAATATAGAGTAAATGACTCAACCTGTAAATCTGGATAACTCTTTAAATCATGAAATAATTATAGTGTCGTGCATATGCATATGAATTTCATGTCGTTCATAGGTACATGTTTCATAAATTTATCAGGCCTCTGAGGGTATCTCATCATATCATCTCGGCCACTGTGGGCAAAATCATCAACGTATACCAGTTGATCAGGTGGTGGTGCGTATATAACGCCGTAACCTTTTCCCATATCCCATATACATATAATATACATGTATACGCATATATAACTTCATCTGGTCATGGGTCAATGCACATGTATAAATGCATGAAATGCATAAGAAGTGCGCCATTAAGATTTTCTCGGATAAACTTTATCAAATACATATTTTTCTGAGACCCATGAACAGAAGATATAATAATAATTTACATGAGAAATCAAGAATATAGACACCCCTAGTATTTCTATGAATAAATTCATTTATGAAAGTTGCGTATTTTGCTCGTTTCATTTATATCGTATGGATCATGACAAAAGGACGAAATTATAGCCTTAACATACATGGAGTAGGGAAATCCGTATGATATTCTTGGAAAAGGTTGCATCGTACTTCCTTAGAATCGCAAAATCTCACGTTGCAAATGTGTTATGAAATCTCGTTGGATTTATTTGGTAGGAATTGGTTGAAGATTTCTTTGAAATCTCTTTGAAGACGTTAGGAATACTTGTAGGAATTGTTACTGACCGATTGCAGTTTGTTTGAATTGGAAAGATATGAATGAATTGCTAATGTTTGGATGTAGAGACTTGTAAGGATTCACGTTGGTATCCATCTGATTGTAATGTATTGAAAATGTTAGGAATGGGGTATTATGTAACTAAGGCATTAGTTTGCCACCTAATCAAGAATGACCATGAGTCATTTATTTGGTTAGCTCTTTGCTGCCACATAGGGGTAAGGCGGGGTGCGGAAAGTTAATCTTTATCCACTTATTAGGTAATTAGGTAATGTCCCGTTACTCGGTAATTAACTAATTACCCGCATAATTAAGAATTGTCTCAAATTACTTAAAATTCTACTTATTTTTAATATACTTTATACATCCTACTATCATGGTAGTATGGTACCTTGTATGGTACTAGTCCATAAATATATGGTATTAATGCTTGGCCCCAATTTTATCCCAACATGCCAAATTTGGACGAAAATTCATTTTCATTGACTTTCTTCCCCTCTCACCTTCACAAATTTACTCATTAATTGTTTGAAATAACATAATCCTTATAATTTCCAAATAAACTTTTCCTTGGACTGATGCCAATTACCTTATGACAAATTCAACGTACAATACTGCATGGTGTAACATCGTCATAATTTAATACTGCGAAGTGTAACATCATCGTAATATAATACTGCAGGACATAATATTTCGGGGCGTAACAAGAATTTCTCTGATACCAATTCTGTCACGACCCAAGCTGATGGGCCGTGACGGGCACTAGGTGCTTTACTCAACCGAGTACCAACGTAATGTATCTTTATCATTACATCAACATGGGTTAATGGGATCGAAGGAACGTATGAGGTAACAAGAATAAAACCTGAGGGAACGCTCGACATAAAATGACCCAACCTTATATACTAACTTATACATATGACGTATGGGCGTATAAAGCCAAAATAATCACTCATACACTGATCATAGGCTGACAAGGCCATACAATATTTCATATACATGAAATATGTCTACAATCCTCTAAGAGTACATAAACGTCATAAGGTCGGGACAGGGCCCTGACATACCAATCAATACATGTCTAAATCATAGTGACCAAATAAGCAACTCCATAACAAATGGAGCGCACCAACATTTTCTGCTAAGCTGATAGCCTACTTGGAGGACTCTCAACCTGTCTATCGGGACCTGTGGGCATTAAACGCAATGTCAAGAGACGTCAGTATAAATAGTGTACCGAGTATGTAAGGAATGAAAATCAGTAAACAATAGACATGAGAGAAACATGGAGTAAAACTCAACATGTATATCTGAATAGCTCTATGAATCATTTAATATTACAATGTCATGCATATGTGTATAAATGTCATACTATGCATGGGTATATGCGTTCATTACATCATCAAGCCTCCGAGGGCATCCCATCATATCATCTCGGCCACTCTGGGAAAATCATCAACGTATACCAGCTGATCAGGTGGTGGTGCATATATATAATGCTGTAACCTTTTCCTATATCCCATATATATATATATATATATATACGTGTATATAATTCCATCTGGTCATGGGTCAATGTAAATGAATGCAATGCATTAGAAGTACGTCAATAAAACCTCTCACAATGTCATAAGACCATTATGCCTCTGATTAATATCATGAAATAAACTTTATCAACTTACGTATTTTCTAAAACCCATGAATAGACAATAGAAAAATAAGACATATGGGGAATCAAGAACATAGGAACCTCTAGTATTTCTATTAATAGAGTCATTTATGGAAGTTGTGCATTTGCTCGTTTCATTTGTATCGTATGGACCATGCCAAAAGGAAATAAGGGGTAGACTTAACTTACCTGAGCCGATTCTCTTGACAAACCCTCGAACATACGTCAATTTCGACAAATCACATATTGGCGGATCAACGTAGGGAAAAATCTGTATGATATTTTTGAGAAAGATTGCACCGTACTCCCTTAGAATCGTAAAATCTCGTTGCTATTACTCTAAGAAGTATAGTATGAATTTAAGTAACTTACGTTACAATCATATATGATCTTGGATAAAATTTTCTTGCTAAAATCTTCTTTGAATTGTAGAGACTCAAAATGAATTAAAGAGGTCTCTCTAATCTTTTGGGTGTGGGCCCCATATTTTTATGATGACTAAGCCACATAAATCCTCCAAATGTGCCACCTATTTTATGCACTTAAGAGTCATATATTAGGCTTTGATCAAGACATTATGGGCTTCCACGTTGGGGCCCTTTTGTCTTTATCCAACATTCCTTAATCACATTGTTAATTTTCAACCAAAATCCATAATTAACCAAATACCCACATAATTAAGAATTATCTCAAATTACTTAAAATACTACTCACTTTTAACAAACTTCATACAACTTACTATCATGGTCATGTGGTACCTTGTATGACATTAGTCCATAGATACGGGGCATTATAGCTTGGACCGTATTTTATCCCAAAATATCAAACTTCGACGATATTCATTTTCTTTGATTCACTCACCCTCTCACATTCACGAATTTACTTATCACTTGTTTGAAATAGTACAATGTTTATGATCTCAAAATAATCCCATTCCCGAACTTACGTCGATTAACTTACGATGAAACTTTAATGTACGAAAAAACGGGATGTAACATCTCATTTCCGAGCTTTCACCAATTTACTTATGGCGTACTTTCATGTATGAAAACATGGGGCGTAACATATCAGGTTCTGCAAGCATGAAATCCATCCCCAACAAAAGGGACGTCAGTACGAAATTATGTACCGAGTATGTAAGGTAACAAAATAACTCAAAGTTGAAACTGAACTGATAATATAATAACTGAAAGTAACTGGGAGTCAAAGATTATTTGAAGATATTCTTACCTGTTGATACTAACGCAACTTCTCAATATAGTAAATAAAATGGTTGTCCGGCCCTATAAGGCTTGGTACGCATAACTACTTTGTCGTAGTAGGCTCGCTCATAGGCTCTGGGCCATTCTATGCTCTCTCATAGGCGCTCTGCAACAGTAGGCTCGCAATATAACTTACCATCTGATCGGAGGCTGCCAATAGGGGCCTGCCCACCGATTATAGCTTAGTGTTAGTGAAAATACTGTGACACTATATATATATATATATATATATATATATATATAGACTCTCTGCTCTCTTGGCTGAACAAATACAATACTTCACTGAATAGAAAGTCCAAATAAGGGATAATACTGTAACTTATGAGACTAGGATAATATGAATAAATTTAGGAATACGAACTACTCTTTATGTCTCGTTATCAAACACATGTAGTACATGATCATGCGAAAATGAAGGAAAGGTTTAGTCTTAAAATACCTTAACCTCGTTGAGTCCTTAATAACTTCCAAGCAACTCTTCAAACAACTCAATTTAGTGTACCATAGCATAAGCAGATTCAAAATCGTTGCCAAGTAAAGGCTAAGTCTGTAACCTAAGCTAGCAGCTCATTTATGTAAATTTGGGCAGCATCTCCCTGTAACAATGGCCTTTTCCTAAACCATATACCAACATCCCAACAACACCAATCAATCTATACAACAACAAGTGCACAAACGTCACACAGAAAACTACTATTTAACATGACGAGCGACAAGCTTTGATTGGGGAAAAACCCCAACTATTTTTCCCATATACCCTATACTTAAAAAACCAAAAATAGGTCCATAATATAAAAATATATATTGACATGATATTCCACCCTTATATCCATCATAAAAGTAACATCAAACAGCCCCACAAGATAAAGCAATGACATAAACAACCTCTAGGTATTGTGTGGTTGCCTCTTCTCCTATTTACAACATCATCAACATACTCAATATACCGACGAGCATAAAAACAATAAGAAAATTATAACCAAGCTATTCCCCAAGATTTCTAGCCATATGAAGTCATATATACAACTCCAAAATAGTCCAATAAGAGACAACAATTTCTTTTACAACTTCATGTTCTATATTAAAATTCTTCATCCAAATAACTTAACCAACACATAGATAATATTCATCCCAAGAAATAGGGTGTTATACATACCTTAAATAATCTGGAAAAACTCGAGCCAAAGCTTCCCTTAGCTTATAAGCACCCTTAATCACATCACAACACCATAGAGACTCTCTTATTCACTTAGGCTAACTTTTAAGGTTAGGTTTTGGTGAAACACCATTGGATTCGACTTGGAACCCTTGAAAATTTTTAGAGAGGTGTTGAGAGAGTTTGGGAACTGTCCTTGGTCGAAAATGGAAAAAAATAAGCCGTCCAAGCCCTTTAAAATATTCAGGGGTCGTCCACCGCCTACGTGCGTCCCATTGAGAGCTGCTTGCGCGGTCTCACAGAAATGCAAATATCTCTCTACTCCGATGTCATATAGATAAATATTTTAATGAGTTAGAAACTAGACTCATAGAACTTCAATTTGACAGGTACATAATCCCCTAATTATAAGTATATTGGGAGAAAATCTCATCTACATTTGACCTAAGTTTCAAAACATTTATGAATGCAACTTGTGATGGCCATTTCCAACTTTCGTTCCAAAACTCGCTTGACTTCAAAACATAAAACACCACTATCATACGACTAAAATAACTCATAACATAATGTCCTTATAATGTTAAGCACCCTAGTCTCACCCCAAATGTACATGTTATAACATTCCCATATGTCAACTTTCGATGAAACTTATTTTCATCAATTCGTTTAGCTTCTAATCCTTTAAACCCTCTTTGTACATGGTATTCATGATTTTAAATATTCATAACCTCCAAGTTTACATGATTAACTAATTTTATAGACTTTTCAAAGATGATTTCATTTTTGAGCTTACATCATTTGACTTACGACGTACTCTTTCATAGGAAAACATGGGGTGTAACATCATTCCCCTGTTTGGAACATCTGTCCTCGAATGTTAACTGATGCATAGGACTCTTTCTCACACCACGACTTGTGGTCAGAATTCTTCCAATCTCATAACTATTGCTACCTTATGTCATGCAGCATGTGCGACTCTGTCCTTATACATGCTCCTCTGTGACTCTTCTCTCTTTCGTCCTCCAGGTTTTAGCCAATATATACACATCACTTTGTGAACATATACAGAGCTATGACAAGCTGTCCCTCTAGGAATCTATAGGTGTACTAAGGTTCTTCGCACGGTACTTGTCAAACTTACGACTATTGCTATATCTTGTTTCATAGCCTCGGTTAGCTATGCTTATGGCTTTACTATATCTAAGTAGCTTATACTATACTGCAACACTTACTTTGATTTATTATAACCAAGATCTGCTACGCAACTTCAGGTTACTCTCTCGCTGCTTATCCTATATGTATACATTTAAGTCCCTAAATGCTTCCTCACTACTATTCATTTTAAGAATGACAACCTAATATCATCTCATACTTTGTAACCTTTATCCATATATTTCTGATTCACCATAATATTGATCTATAATCTACCACTGATAACTCAAAACCTCTTACGTAATACATTTTCACTAGGACTTATGTCTCATTGGGACCATCTGCAATTATTTTCCTGATCCACCTCGGAATGATGCAAATGTCAATAACCATATGCTATAGCATCCCAACGTGATCTTATGGGGGTATTCGAATCCCATGAAATTCATGAAATTACTTCTCTTTGAATTATTACTCAGTCGAAGGACTAATTGTCATTCTCTAATCATTTATCACAATTACACTCTCATTCTACTAGCAGGGCAACATTCCATCTTTCTAAATGGCCCTAGTCTTAAACTCCTTTGAGTTCATTCAAGTTATACTGAGCTTTTTATAGCTTATAAAAACCATCAGCTCTCTTGTTTTGATGGGTTTAATCCAGAGGACTTACTTATTCTCGTCACCTTCTCACTTACCTTTTCTTATTCTTACTCGTATCTACTAAAGCCTTGTCGCTCTACCATACTTTAGCTGGCTACCTACACATATCTATTTATACTACTCGTAACCTTCCTTTAACTTGCTAGCACCTAGATTTCCTTATGTTATTCTGGAAGTTCAAGCGATACATCAAATCGTCTCTAACTCTTCTTTACTCTCTTAATTAGACCTCTCGGTACAGGGAAACAATAGGCTACAAGATATGTCACTGACGGCACCACTATCATTTGGGGATACTGAATCATGACGCTTCTAGGCCTCCATCTGAAGTATGGATTATTCACAACCTTCTGCACTATTGTATCTCTACCTTCTTTACCTTTACCTTTGATTTCTTTAAATCTTGCATTGTATCTTCGATCGCTTTCATAACCTTCCTTCCATATAGGTGGAATTCACGTCCACAACTTGAAGCTTTAGTATAATACTTGCACCTTTAGTGCATACACAATCGAGTGAGAGCTTCATACTTACTCCTTATGAGGCTGGTACTTTTCCAACTGGATTTAGCCGTTGTACAATATGGTTGTTGTACTATCTCTCTCGTACCTCTGATATTAACAGTGGTTCTGCAATGTTGTGAATCATGATTTCTATAATTATCTAGATCTAATAATCAAACTCTTGATTTACTTAGCTGATGTAACTCTTTAGCTTCCTCTTCTCTCTTAGCCTTTAAGTAGGCTTAAGCTATCTCCCGATCTGCGGCTCAAGGTATTAGTTATTGCTTTCGCCTTTTGTGGGCGCTATGGAACATCCATAATATAATTTTCTAACAATTCAAGCCTTTGTCTAGGAGGTGGACTCAATTCTTTCTTTTAACTTATTCCAGAGTCTCCTATAGCTGTTTAAATGTCAACATATATGCTGCATGGATAATATTCCAAAATCTTAAGTGCATTCATAATGTAACTAACTCTGGGTCATTGATCGAATAATTCCTTTCGTGCCTTCTCATCTTTCTTTAAAAGTAAAAAGGTACTTTTTGTGGTTGTTCTACTACTTGTTGCATGAATACTTGGCTTATATTAGTGCCCACACCTATTTGAATTTCTTGCAACTCATATGATCTCGAATATTACTTTTGATTTTACTTCCTGTTCCTTAATCACGAGAGGTGCCACTTTTTTATAGAGTTCATACAATGTTGTAGATCATTTATTCTGTAGGTCACTATGCTTATGTTAAAGCCTTCTTCCTTATTTCCTCAGCTAGTCTTTCGTTGTAACACTCAAGAAAGACCCTCTGACTCATGTAAAGCTGGGAGATTTTTACATTGTATACCCGACAAAATTTTTGATGTACTTACTCGCCCATAATTATCCTTAATTACTTATCTCTGCGCCCTTTTGCTCGTAGGGTTACTTCTGAACTAAAATTTTACTATCTTCCCAGTGGTACTCTCTTTTATTTTTGTAATACTTGTACGATACCTTTAACTACCCCAACTCCTATCTGAATACTTCTTAAGGATTAGGATGTCATATCTGTGAGGCTGAATTTCCTGTGCTGGGTTTCACTATGTTTAACTTGCATGATCTGTTGATTTATCTGAGACCTCTTGTCTAGCCATAAATAGGCTCTTCCTGGATCAACTAATAACTACTCGGCAGTCCATGCTTATATCTATATTCTTTGTAACCTCTCTTGCGTTATGTCTTTTGTCTTAACTTGCCTTCTCACAGGCTCCTAATGTATCAAGTGTCCATTCACACTTATTTATCAATAACATCCTGGTCAAGAACCCTTACTGCCTCTCCCTGAAATCGTGCTTGAATAATGTTCTGGAGTCATAACATATCTATAGGATCTGAATAAATGCAATCTCATTCCTTTCGCCTTTTTACTGCATTCTTTATTTACTATTCCATAGCTACATGAACTACATAACTCCGAATTAATACTAGGTCACACCGTCTTCCCCCTTTAGGGGAGTTTAATGCTATGAAGATTTACCTATATATGTTTTAACTCTTCATCTTTGGCGTCTTTTAACATCTTCACTGACTCTTACTCGGCTTGCAGTAATCCTTCTTTACTAGGGATAACTAAATCCTTACGCGCGAGGGTGACACCTAGTGTAACTAGCACACTTAGTTCCTTAAGCTTAACTCTGCTCACAGTGCTTGCTTTAGGAAAGCATCTTTCTAAATGACCTTTAAATGTTATTCTTCCGTTGTCCATTCTATCACCGCCGAAACGCGATCTATGAAATTCTCACGATGATGCCTATTATAAAATCCTTCAATCCCTAAATCATGTTTGGCTTTATCTTGTTTACTAGCCCATACTAATTTTTATTACTCCCGAGGTCTAACTTAGCTTGTAGGTAATCCTGTGGGAGTCACCATCTTATACTCTGTTATTATCTCAAGGCCTGTCTGTAATGACCCGGCCAGTCGTTCCGAGAGTTTAGCTCCGTTTCCCCCATTTTTCCTTCATTTCATGTGGTTCAGATTCATTCATGTGTGTTGGGTCGGTTGGTTCGGGTTCAGAGTGGTCATGGTGAGAATTTAGGCATTTAGCCTCTCAAGGTAGCCTAATAGTTGAGAAAGTCAACTGAGAGTTGACTTATTGGTGAACGGCCTCAGAATGCAGATTTTATGGCTCATATAGCTTTGTTAGGTGATTTGGGACTTAGGAGTGTGTTCGGAATGAAGTTTTGATGTCCGGTGTAGAATTAGGCTTGAATTGGCGAAAGTTAGTTTTTGGAATGGAATTCTGGAAGTTAGTCCGGGGTTGGAATGGAATTTCGGAAGCTGGAGTAAGTTCATAATGTCATTTTGGATATGTCTGCAAAATTCCAGGTCCATCGGAGGTGTTTTGGTTTATTTCGGCGTAGTTGGCGAAATTTGGAAGTTTCAAATTTCATAGGATTGAATTTGATGCGATTTTGGTGTTGTTGCGTTGTTTTTGATGTTTCGAAGGCTCAACTAAGTTTGAATGATGTTATGGGATATGTTGGTATGTTTGGTTGAGGTCCCGAGGGCCTCGGGTGTGTTTCGGGTGGTTAACGGACCAACTCTTGGCTTGAAAACTGGGTAGATTTTTGCTGGTGTGAGGGTCTGGTTCCCTTCTACGCGATCGCGGGAGGATGTTTGCGATGGCGTAGAGTAAAAGAGTGTGTCAGGCCTTTTTCTCTATGCGATCGCGTGGTTAGGATTACGATCGGATAGGTTGGTCAGGAAAAGCAGTGCGATCGCGTGGGTATTTCTGCGATCGCGTAGAGTATTTAGAGTCGCGTGTGTGGGGTGGAGAATTGTTCTATGCGATCGCTTGTATTGGTCTGCGATCGCATTTGTTGGTTGTTTTGTGCATCACGATCGCGCGCCAAGGGTTGCGATGTAGTGAAGAAAATTTAATGGCTGGGCAGAATGTTTTAAAAGGCCATTTGTGCGAGAATAGCTCTTTTTTCCACCATTGTTGACGAGTTGGGAGCAATTTTGATAGGGTTGAAGAGGAAATTGAAAGGAATCACTTGGAGGTAAGGTTTTGAAATTCATAACTCATTTATATGTCGATTTCTAAGTAATTAAACCATAGAATTTGTTGGAAATAAACCCAAATTGGGGAAGAAGGGTGCATGAAAAATTGATTTTTCTTTTGAGGGTTTGAGTGGGAAATTATTTTACGATTTTAGTTTTTTTGGTATGTATATAACCGTTGGAGGACGAGAATTCTAATGATGCATATTTTATCGAATTCCGAGATGTGGGCCTGCGGCTCGGGTTTGGTCGAATTTCGACATTTTTGTATAATTTGATAGTTTTCGATTGGGTTGAGTTCCTTTGATATATATTGATGATGTTAAACTGGTTTTGGCTAGATTCGGAGCAATCGGGAGCCAATTTTAGGGGAAAGATCATTGCGGACTAGTGTTGTGGCCCGATAGAGGTAAGTAATGGTTATAAATCTTGTCCTGAAGGTATGGAACCCTGGACTACATATTTCTCACTAATTGTAGAATGGCGCACATGTCCGATGACGAGTATGCAGCGGATATTGACTTTAGGATTGGATTAGGTCGTCTCCGCGACAACTAATGAGTTGCATATTGTACTCAAAACCTTATGTTAAATTATGTTCTAAAGATTGTTGAAATATTTGGGGCTATAAGCCGTGTTTGGGGCCTCGTGCCGATCTGTTTAGACCCATTGGGGGCTTTTCACTGCTGTTTTCCTCACTATTTGTTGATGATTTGACTCAGCCACATTGTGCTTACTGTTTTCGAAACTCAGCTTGATTTACACCACTTTGAGATTTAAAATGATGTTTTGGGTCAAGGACCTGATTGTGAGGTGCTGAGTGATGGTGAGGTGCTGAGTGATATTAGTGCTTGGGCTAAAGGATCCTCTCCGGAGTCTGTACACACCCCTAGTGAGCGCACCGAGTGCCGAGTGACGAGTGATTGGGAGGCATGAATGAATGTGAGGTATGCCCGAAGAGCTGATTATGAGTGATGGTGAGGTATGCCCGAGGGGCTGATTATGAGTGACTGTGAGGCATGCCCGAGGGGCTGATTATGATACATGTTTTTTCCCGAGGGGCTACTTATGATTTTACCACTTTCACGCTGAACTTATGAAATATGTTTTGCCCGAGGGTCCTCTTAATGATTCATTTCATTTTCATACTAACCTTTCGGTTTGAAGTTGTTGAAAATATACATTTTCCAAAGGATTTTTCTTAAGTTGGTTTTAAGGTATGATGATTTCATATATCTATGTTTATACTGTTGGAAAGTAAGGCTGTGCATATTGTGAATTGATGACATTGATTTTATGTGTTCCTTGTTGCTCAGACCTGATTTATTTTAATTACTACAGAGTTGGTGTACTCACATTACTCCCTACACGTTGTGTGCAGATCCAGGTGTTAGGGCAGGGTGAGCTGTCTATCTGTTCCAGAGATTCTCGGAGGTTTGTGAGGTAGCTGCATGCGTCCGCAGTCCTGCTCCTTCTCCTGCTTACTATTATAGAATTTATTTTCGTTTGAGTTATATATTTTATGTGGATGCTCGTGACCAGTTACTCCTGGTTCTCGAGGGGTTGTATTTAATATTCAGTGTAGCTTTAACTATTTTATAAATGTTTAAAGGAAACCTTTATGGGTAATCAGTATAGTAAAGATGTAAATGGGAGCTTATTATGATTCGAGTTTGGGTTTTGGCTGGCCTAGTTCCATGATAGGCGACATCATAACTGGCATGGATTTTGGGGTCGTGACAGTGTCACCTCTTGTCTTTTCCTTCACTTGACTATAGACTGTGTCATCTTGTCATATTTTGATTTACCGTTATCACCCATTTATCATACCTTACTCGTAATGCTTCATTTACTCTCTTCTTATTCTCCTGCTAATATTTCTGTCTATCACATTATTCGGAGAACTTCAACAAAACCTTGTTTCACTTTTAGCTCCCCTGGCTCATTCCACCATTTTGGGTTACTCTAACGCCACCTGGATCCTGATATCCCATCATTCTCTTAAACTATATCTGTTAGCTTCTATTGGGCATAGCTGAGATGGATATGGAAAATTTTATATACCTCCATTACTATTGAAAGTAAACTCAGAGTACTTGTATTTATTGTCTGAATTATAAATATTGATAATCTTCACTAACAGGGTACCTCGTACCCTCCTTCACCTTGCTTCAATTACATGTTGAAACCTAAACTTTTATCTTATGATACTCCCATGGTCTGCTATTCACGGGGTGTATTTGATATTCCCATCTTAGGGTTTTAAGCTGGATATTTGCACATCTAGTATGCACGCTCTGATAGGGCCTAAAAGCCAGGGCCACATTGTCAAGAGCACTCTCTCTATTAGTGCCCTTACTTGTTGCTATATTAGACCTCTATATAGCTGTAACTTTTTCTAATTGAAAGCATCAGCATCTCTATATCATTAGCAAACATAAGAAAGGTAACATACTTCTAAATGCCTAGTAGCTTCCTATTTATATAATGTTGTACACAACACATCTATAAACAAGGCTCTAGTAGACACGACTTGTAGACTCCCTAGGATATAATTGCTCTGATACCAAGTTTGTCACACCCCAAACATGGGAAGGAGTGGCCGGTCATGTTTGGCCCGAGCATACCACTTTGGAACTGTGAACTCTGGAGGGGTAACCCTCAACTTAGCCAATGTGGCCATATGTTGAATCATCTGAAAATATCGGCTCTCTCATTTGAATATATATATATATATATATATATATATATATACAGGCTAATAAGGCTACCACTGAACATCTACTTATATATGAAATATACAGCACTTGTCTACAAGCCTCTAGAGATAGCTGAACTGTACCATGGGTTGGACAGGGCCTTGACCTACCCATCAAACCTGTATATATAAAATGGACTCCAAGGTCTAGACCTGGTAACTCCAAGGGATTTGAGCTTGCCAACCTAGATGATGTTTGACTCTGTATGTTGGGAAGATCTATTCAGCTGTCTATTAGGTCATGCAGGCATGAAATGCAGCATCCCTAACAAAAGGGATGTCAATACGAAATAATATACTGAGTATGTAAGGCAACAAAATAACTGAAAGCTGAAACTTAACTGATAATATAATAACTCAAAGTAACTAGGAGTCAAAGATGATCTGATGATATGCTTACCCGTTGATACAGAATCAACTCTCTCAATATAGTAAATAAAATGGTTGTTCGACCCTATAAGGCTCGGTACATATAACAGCTCTACTGTAGTAGGCTCGCTCATAGGCGCTCAGCCATACTAGGCTCTGTATATCGGCCATTCTGGGCTCGCTCATAGGCGCTCGGCCACAGTAGGCTCGGTTTATAACTTACCACCTAATTTGAGACTGCCAAATAGGGGCCTTCCTACTAATTATAGCTCGATGGTGGTGAAAATACTGTAATACTATAAATATATATATCACATACCTTTCCAGGCCTAATTCTTTAATAATCACTTCAGCTCTTTCATACTTCTGACGTCGATCCATATTGCTTGGAAGTCTTAAGAATGCAGCAAAAACTAAGGTGTGCATATATATATATATATATATATATATATATATATATATATGTACACTCTATGCTCTCTTGGCTGAAAGAAGCCAATACTTAACTGAATAGAAAGTCCCAATAAGGGAGAATACTGTAAATTATGGGACTAGGATAATATTAATAAATTCAGGAATACAAACATCTCTTTATCTCTCATTATCAAACACGTGTAGGTACAAGATCATGCCAAAATGAAGGAAAGGTTTAGCCTTAACATACCTTAACCTCGTTGAGTCCTTAATATCTTCCAAGTAACTTTTCAAACAACTCAATTCAGTTTACCATAACATAAGGAGATTCAAAATCGATGCTGAGTAAAGGCTAAGTCTGTCACTTAAGCTAGTAGATCCTTTATGTAAATATTGAGCAGCATCTCCTCTGTAACAATTTCCTTCTCCAATACCATATACAAACATCTCAACAACACCAATCAATCTACACAACAACAAGTGCACAAACGTCACACACAAAACCTCTATATAACACGACGAGCAGAAAGCTTGGGTTGGAACCAAACCTTAACTTTTTTTCCCATCTCCCCTATACTTATAACACAAAAAATAGGTCCAGAATATAAACATATATATTTACATGACATTCCAACCGTATATCTATCATAAAAGTAACATCAAACAGCCCGTCAAGATAAAACAACGACATGAACAACTTTTATGTATTGCGTGGTTGCTTCATCTCCTATTTACAATATCACTAACATACTGACAAGCATAAAAAATAAGAAAATTATAACCAAGCTATTCCGCATGATTTCCATCCATATGAAGTCATATACTCAACTTCAAAATGGTCCAATAAAAGACAACAATTTCTTATACAACTTGAAGTTCTACCTTAAAATTCTTCATCCAAATAACTTAACCAACACATATATAAGATTCATCCCAAGAAATAGTGTGTTATAAATACTTTAAATAATCTTGAAAAACTCGATCCAAAGCTTGACTTAGCTTATAAGCACCCTTAATCACATCACAACACCATAGAGACTCTCTTTTTCACTTAGGCTAACTTTTGAGGTTAGGTTTAGGTGAAACACCATTGGAATTGACTTGAAACCCTTGAGAACTGTTAGATAGGTGTTGAGAGAGTTTGGGAACTTTCCTTGGTCGAAAATGACAAAAACTAAGCCGTCCAAGCCCTTTAAAATTTCCAAAGGTCGTCCACTGCCTAAGTGGATCCCATTCAGAGTTGTTTGCGGTCTCACGGAAACACAAATATCTCTCTACTCCAATGTTGTCTCGATGAACGGTTTAATTTAGAAACTTGACTTGTAGAAATTCAATTTGGTTGGTAGATCATCCCCTAATTCTAAGTATATTGGGAGGAAAGCTCATCTACATTAGACCTAAGTTTCAACACATTTATGAATGCAACTTGTGGTGACCTTTTTCAACTTTTTTTTCCACAACACGCTTGACTTCAAAACATAACACACGACTATCATACGACTAAAATAACTCATAAAATAATCAACTTATAATTTTAAGCATCCTAGTCTCACCGTTAACATACATGTTATAACATTCCCACTTTGTCAACTTTCAACGAAACTTATTTTATTCAACTCGTGTAGCTTCTAATACTTCAAACCCTCTTCGTACTCGGTATTCATGATCTTAAATATTTGTAACCTCCGAGGCCTGCGGACGCCAAGCATGTATACCCTTGAATTCTTCGAGATTTATAGCCAAATCACTGGTGCCTAGCTTGATATGAGGTATCTGGATCAGTACAAATAAGATGTGCAAAAGCATAGTTTGAGTTCACAAAAATGGTACCCTGTAAGTATCAAGCCTAACCTCAGTAGAGTACTGACGAGGCTAGGTTAATACACCTAATAGGATAATAAAAAGAAGCTGAACAAGTATAATACATTCTAAGAATGGAAATAAGGAAAATGAGGCAATAAAGAAATACAACAAGATAGACTACAACTAAATTTAAAGCAATAAATTAAACAAGGAAGAGACACATAATAACAACATAAAGAAAACAATGCGGACAAATACAAGTGAGATAATAGAGAGATAACAACAAGAATCACAACCGAGGTACCGCCTCGTAATCTCATTTCACAATCACAATCAGAATCTTTACTTATACCATGCATGAGCCTTACATTAGATAGTGTTGAAAACAATTTTCCCGAGATATCTACACGCACTTTAGCCTACCTTATGTCGCCGCGTGGCTTCAAGTAATTTCCTTAATAGCAACATACACATATATCCCACCCTTTGCTGCCACATGCACATTAACCCCTATACCTTAGTATGAACGTGTACTATTCTTGTAGACCTTGTCAGCTCTAATCACATGCCCTTGGGAATTTCTTGCATTTCCATGATGGTCATCGATTTTCATACTGCCTCGAGGTATGCTGTGATGAGTCCTCGATATGCTCTCTCGAGGGGAGTACTTCGGATTCGAGCCTCAGGTTGTGCTTCGAGCCCCTTAGAATCGGGATTGGGATGTCTCAGAGGCTCTAAGATTGGACTTCCCCGATTTTGGCCGTAGACATATACCAAGTAGGGTCAGGCTCAGACATAAACACCTTTTTCTGCGTGAAATATGATATTTTCTCTGTAAAAATTGCACAAGTGCGCCGCATGGGGTGATGCACCAGGCGAGGAAGTACTGGAGATCTTCAAAGAGTGCATATTTTGTCTGGCAGCAGATTAGGCACCCGGGACGCGCCACGCGCCACACGCCACGCACCACACGCCACGCGCCACGCGCCGTGCGCCACCTCACGTGTCGCGGCTATGGAGTTCTCTCATAGTGAATTTCAAAAGTTTATTTTTGATGTCCAAACTTGGTCCTCGACCCCTGAATACGATCCCGAATTAATACCTTAGGATTTTACATAAACTTCAAAGCTCCAAATCACTCGAATTCATTTCATGACATCTATATAGCTCGGAATCACTCCTACAAGGCATAACACACACAATTAGTGCTAAACACTAGCGATTAAAACTCAAACTCAATTAAAGTGCAGTAAATTAGAGTGTAATAAGATGATAAAACACGTAATATATCCTACCATCATTAGGATAAGTTATTGCCGCTTGTGGAGTTTGCCTACAGCAACAACTACAAATCGAGTATTCAGATGGCTCCTTATGAGGACTTATATGGGAGATGGTATCGTTCTCCAGTTTGTTGGTTTGAGCTAGGAGAGGCTTGGTCGTTGGGCACATGTTTGGTTCGATATGCCTTGGAGAAAGTCAAGTTGATACAGAATCAGCTTCGTACATCCAGTTTAGATAGAAAAGTTATGTTGATCAGAAGGTTTGTGATGTAGCATTTATTGTTGGGGAGTGAGTTTTGATCCGGGTTTCAACCATGAAGAGTGTGATGAGGTTCGGGAATAAGGGCAAGTTGAGCCCTAGGAATATCAGCCCTTTTGAGATTCTTGAGAGAGTGGGAGAGCTGTCATACAAGCTAGCATTGACACCTATCTTATCTGCGGTTCATCCGGTACTCCATGTTTTCATTCTTCTAAAGTATCACGGTAAACCATCATATGTTTTAGATTTCATCTTAGTCCAATTGGACAGGATTTGACTTATGTTGAGGAGCCGGTGGCCATCTTGGATAGGCAGGTCCGAAAGTTGAAGTAAAAGAACATTGTTTCATTGAAGATTCGGTGGAGGGGTCAACCAGTTGAGGAGGTGACTTGGGAGACTGATCATGATATGTATAGCAGTTATCCTCGTCTCATTATCACGTTAGGTATGTCTATACAATCTTTCGAGGACGAACGTTTGTTTTAAATAGGGGAATATGTAATAAGTCAGTCGGTCGTTTTGAGTATTTTAGCCCAGTTCCCTTATTTATTTCCTCCTCTATGTTATAGTATTCCTATAGGACTTGTCGGGTTGGTCGGTGTGGGTTTCGGGTGAGTTTCGAAGTGGTTGGGTCACTTAGTCCCAAACTTGGAAGATTAAAATAAAAAAGTGACCAGAATTTGACTTTTGTGTAGATGAATCCAAAGTGAAGTTTTGATGGTTCCGGTAGCTTCGTATAGTGATTTGGACTTAGGCATATGCCCATATATTGATTTGGAGGTCCGTAGGTCGTTTTGGGTGGAATTGGCAAAAGTTGGAAAATTGAAGGTTTGGATGATTGAGAAGTTTAACCGAGAGTTGACTTTATTGATATAGGTTCCAAATTTTGGTTTCAGAAGTTGGAATAGGACCATAAGACTTGTGTAAAAAATTTGAGATCATTTGGAGTTGGTTTGGTATGTTTTGGCATTAGTTTTTGAAGTTGGAAGTTCATTAGCTCATTAAGCTTGAATCGATGTGCGATTCGTGGTTCTGGTAATGTTTGATGTGATTTGAGGCTTCGAGCGAGTTCGCAACATGTATTTGGACTTCTTTGTATGTCCGATCGGGGTATTGGGGGCTCCGAGTGTGTTCCGGATTGAGTTTTGACCATTTAGGCATGTGTTGAGATTGCTGGTTTTATAGCTTCTGGTTTCCTTATTTGCAATCTCGAAGAAGAGGCCGCGATCGCATAGGGCATTTGGCTTGCAAATGATTTTTACTCTTCTCGTTTACGAAATATTGGTTGTGTTCGTGAAAATTTGGGTGATAGTGAATCATGAACACGTGTAAGGACCGCGTTCGTGTAGAATGAAGGAGGGCATGTGTGATGGAACATGTCACTCATTATGCTCGCGTTGAGTAGTCCGCGATCATGAAGCCTGTGGATGTTATGCCATCGCGTTCACGATTGAATTCACGCGATCATGTAGGGTCTTTTGTGTGCTGGTGGAGTTTGTTCTTTGTGATCCCGAGTGCTTTTCCGCGATCGCGTAGAGTAATCACTGCGCAACAGATATTAAAATTTCCAAATCGAGGGTTAGAGTTATTTTTCATCTTTTGAGTTATAAAGCTCAATTTTAGGCGATTTTGAAAGGGATTTCCAAGGAGTTGATCGGCGTAAGTGTTTTTAACTCGGATTTTATTGTTATACATGAATCCATCATTGGTTTTTTCATTTAATAAGTGTTTTTAGTTGAAACAATTGGAGAATTTTGTGAAAACTTCCTAAACTATAAATTTGGGATTTGAAGATCGATTTGAGGTCGGAATTAGATAATTTTAGTATCGTTTGACTTGTTATTGAATGAGTATTCGAATTTTGTATAATTGGTTGAGTTCCAAGACGCGGGCCTGAGGTTGACTTTTTGATTTTCTTTAAAGATTGAAACTTTATTATCTGGAATAATTTCATTTGGTTTGTATTTATGGTATAAAGTTATTTTGGCTAGATTCGAGCCGTCCGGAGTTGGATATTCATGAAAAGGGCTAACAACTGGCTTGAGTTAGCTTGTTTGAGGTAATTATCTTGTCTAACTTTGTGCGGGGGAACTACCCTTAGGATTTGGGTTGATTGTGCTATTTGTGATATTTGAAAATCATGTACGCAAGGTGACAAATGGGTACACAGGCTATATGTGGTATTTGACCGGCTTAGACTATTTAGACTCTCTTCGTGCCTTTAATCGAATTTTCATAAAATGTTATATCTTTCATTGTTAATCTACCCCTACACGTGTTAATCTGTCCTTCCATGCTTTATTTGACATTGTTAACACTTGCTCCATATCTCACTTTTTATTTGCCCTTGCATTCTTAGTTGAAGTTATTGTCTTCTTATTGCCTTGTTAATTACCTAAATGTTAAGTTACCGTACTTGAGGTTGTTAATTCATGGAACATCTCTTTCTAGCTATTCGTGTTGAAGTTGTAAATGCCATTATCACATTGAGCGAAGTTAATTATTGAGATATCGTTCTTGTTGAGCGATTCATCATTACTAATTTATTGTTGAGATACTTGTACACATTGTAGTTGAGCCATGGTGTATTTGTTGTGAAAACATTTGTATTGTTGATTCTTTTGGCAAGATGTGGCATATGGGCACTTGTGGTGCTAGTTGTTATTATGTTGCAATATTTATGCGCATTGAGCGGATTAATTATTATACAACTATACCAGTAGTATTTCCTTGTCATGATTAGACATGTACTATGTTGGGATTCCCCCCTCCTATATAAAGGGGACCCCTGTCATTTTGTAAGACATATGAATATTCAATACAATAGAACATTCCCTGCTTTTCTGCCTAGACGTGCTCAACAGTTACCCTATCGATTTATTGCTCTTCATTTACTGCATTCAGATTATATTTATTCTCTTACTATTCATTAACGACTGCCGAAGGCTACCCAAGAGGCCGATACTACAGAGTTCGATGTCTCAAGTCTTGTGACCTTATTGGTTTGCTTATCATTTCCCTATTACTTACACTTAGCGTTTCCTTACCTAACAACTAGTATTAGAAGAAACATGTATTTTTAGAACCATAAATCAAATATAATTGTTAATACCATTTTCAAGGTAAAAAGTTTGGCGCCCACCGTGGGGATAAAAATAGTAGTGATGGTTTTGGTGCTAGTTTTCTGAAAACACAAGTTATTTTTCACACTTTTTCTTGTCCAAGAATCTTGGATTTCAGGTCCAAAATTTCTAACTGAACAAATGCATGTGAAAACAATGGCCTTGAGTCCCATGGAGAGAACAATGTAGCAGTCCCAATCACCGATGTACCATCACAATATCCTGGGGTAGTACTATCACCACCTCCCCATCAATATGGCCTCACACAATGCTGTGCATATCGATGTACGCACTGATACCGATAGAAATGTGCCTGAAGGTGACCAACATGAAGCGCAGAGAACACTAGCTCGGGAAGAAAGAGAAGTTAGCCTACAAGTCATTTTTGAGATGTTACAAGCGCATCAAGTGGCTATTGCTCAGCTACAGAACCAGCAGAAAACTCCAAGTATGACAGTACCGAAAGCAGCTTCTCGAGTAGAACATGCACTAGAAATATCGAGTAATAACGGGTCAGCAGCATACCCTGCTATTACGAAGATGCTCGAGGACCTCGCCAATGAATTTAATTAGGAGAAAAAAAGATAGAAGCTAACAACAAAAAAGTAGAAACCTATAACTCGAGGGTTGATCAGATCTCGGGTGCACCTACGATTTTGAAGGAGGTAGATTCGAAGAAGTTCGTGCACAAACCATTTCCATCGAGTGCGGTTCCGAAGCCTATTTCGAAGAATTTCAGGATGCCCGATATCCCGAAGTACAACGGGACCACAGACCCTAATGAGCATATTACCACTTACACTTGTGGTATAAAAGAGGGGCCATGATGTAGTATCACAACCTACCCCCGAACTCAATAGATTCGTTTTTCATGTTGGCAGACTCTTTCGTGAAGGCACATGCTGGTGCCATCAAGGTTGCTACAAGAAAGTGGGATGTCTTCAAAATTAAACAAAGGGAAAACGAAATGTTAAGGGAGTTCATATCTCGCTTTCAGATCGAGCAAATCGAATTACCACTAGTATCTGATGACTACGAAGTGTAGGCCTTCACAAAGGGCTTGAACGAACGAAGCTCGATAGATTCGAAGCAGCTGAAGCAAAATTTGATCAAATATCCCGCCGTAACATGGGTGGACGCCCACAACAGGTACCAATCAAAAATTAGGTTCGAGGAGAACCAATTGGGATCCCCCTCTGGTTTAGTATATCCAAGCAGGCTTTTAGGAAAAGAACCAAGGAATGCGGAAAGGGAGCTAAGGCCGAGCAAGGAAAGGTATCAACCATATGTCGACGATCGAAGAAACGCTTCAAGGCGTAATATAGTTCGAAATGATCGAAGAATGGATCGAGGTCAAAGCTCCCGGGGACCCGTCAGAAAATCAGGGTTCAATAGGCATTCGAGACTAGTGGATGATGCACATCGATTGAGAGAGTACAACTTCAACTTCGACGCTTCAAGCATCTTGTCAGCCATAGGCAAGTTCGGAGACACCAGGTGGCCCAATCCCATACAATCAGAGCCTTCCCAAAAGAACCCCAACTTAATATGCAAATACCATGGCACTCATGGGCACAAGACCAGGGACTGCAGATAACTTCGAGAGGAGGTAGCCTGATTGTTCAACGAAGGGCACCTTCGAGAGTTCCGCAGTGACCGGGCAAAAAATCACTTTTGAGAAAGAGATGCAACCAGAAGAAATGAACCAGAGGAGCCACAACATATCATTCATATGATCATCAGAGGGGTCGACGTCCCACAAGGTCCTATGATCAAGCTAACAAAAGTATCCATCACGAGGGAAAGGTGGACTCGGGACTATATACTCAAGGATACCCTCATATTCAGCAAGGAAGACACCGAGGCCTTATCTAAGCCTCATAATGATGCACTAGTAATATCTTTCCTTTTAAATAAGTTTCAAATTAAACGTGTGCTCGTGGATCCAGGTAGCTCCGCTAACATAAACAGGTCGGGGGTTGTGGAGCAGCTCGGGCTGCTCGACCAAATCGTACCCGCCTCTCGAGTCCTGAATGGATTCAATATAGAGAGTGAGACAATGAAGGGGGAAATCATCCTCCCAGTCAACGTCGCTGATAAGATTCAAGATACCAAGTTCCATGTCATCGAAGGTGACATGAGATACAATGCCCTACTCAGGAGGCCATAGATTCATAGTATGAGGGCGGTGCCATCAACACTTCATCAAATGATGAAGTTCCCAACATAGGACGATGTAAAAGTGGCGTATGGAGAGCAACATGCAGCAAATGAGATGTTTGCAGTACATGACGCGGCACCGGCATTGACACCTTCCACCTCGGTGAAGTCCAAAGACTAGATCCCGAGGAATGGGCAGATAGCCAAATAGCAACCGCAGTCTACACCCTCGGTTGAAACCGAGGAACGAGTGATCGGTGAGCAGTTGATCAAGGGTGACGAATTCAATAGTCGAAGAGCTTGATCCAGCTTCTGTCTGAGGTAAAGCATGCACTCGAAAACGAGGTAACAAATTTCCTCAAAAGACCTATTCCCATTGCCCAACATCGATCGCTTGACTGATGCCACGACTTGCCATTGAGATCCTTACTCTTCTCGATGCTCACTCCGGGTCTAATCAAATTTAAATGAACCCGGAGGACCAGAAAAAGACTTCGTCTATCACAAAGTATGCTTCATATTCTTATAATGCAATGCCATTCTGGTTAAAGAACGCGGAAGCTGCATAACGAACGCCTAGGGAATGAGATATTCGAGCATCAAATACGGGAAGCCTATAGAGTTTTATGTTGATGGCATGTTAGTTAAGTCCCTGCGCAGAGGGCCATTTGACTCTTTGCATGCATCGTTTGACATCCTTAGAAGGTACAACATGAAGCTCGACCCTTGGCGTCAATTCAGATAAATTCTCAAATTCTCATGGTGTCTAGTAGAAGAATCAAGGCCACCGAGGGCCCTAACCTCCGCTATTTTGGAGCCAGGGGCCTAGTCCTGAGAAAAGTCACTTTCAACACTCGAAACCCGAATGAATGAATAAAGGATCGTACCGCGTCCTTGGAGTAACATGCAAAAGGTCCTACGAACTTAATGAAATGGAAGGCGAACGACTGCCAAACAACTGGAACATATTAACGCCCAAGTGCTATCATCGCTAAGGTATAACCTTCTCCTTTTTTTTCATTCATGTTTCATACTAACTCATTGCAGGTGTTCGGTCGAGAGGAATCGAAGTACCCTCCAGCTCGAAGACCTTGGGTTTTAAAGCATGCATTGCAGTCTTTTCCCTTAGATCGGGTTTTATCCCAAACGGGTTTTACCGGCGAGGTTTTTAATGAGGCAACATCCATATGCTACCTAACGAGTACACAACAAGTATTCAAGGTTTCTTTTTAATCAACCTCTAATACTAGGGGGCATCCCCTCGGAAGTTATTTTCTCGAAGGAATCAAGTTTTGCCTAAGAAGTCCTCGATAGGAGAATGTTGTATTGGGCCACACGGTCAAATGAACCGTGTCCATGTAGAATAATCGAGCCTCTGAACATGTACACACACATCAAGTAATCAAAGAAGCCTCTTTGCTAATCAAAACACTTTGTGCCTCAAAGAAGTTTACTACTTTCACGTAAGACGCCTCAGAGCCCAAAAACACTCGAACACTCGGGGACTATCATCGACAGTCAGCTCATCGAGCCGTCAAAAACTCAAAATCATAAGACCTCAATGAGGTAGCTTCGAGCTAGTAAGCCCTCAAGGAGGCGACATCAAATTTATAAGACCTCAACAAGGCATACTCAAAATCGTAAGACCTTAGGAAAAATGTATACCACGACATTAAGTCTGAGGCTATATATTCGAACTTGTAAGACCCCTAAAAGAGCATACCCTCGCTATAGATGCCGAGGTAATATCACCCGAGGACTAAAGGCTACGGCCGAACATGAAGACTACAGTCATATTGAAAGGCTACGACTGAATTTAATATGACTCGGAGACATTCGACTGCCTCCATAAAACTAAAGGCCTTCAAATACTTCGAAAATACTTCGAAAAGAACCGGTTAATCAGGCTACGCTTGGAATAAGAAAATGATCTTCGATAACATCAGCTCCGAATAATGAAAAGTCTTCGAAATGATCAGCCTTCAATAAAAAGGCTTCGAAAATATCAGCCTTCAATAAGAAGGCTTCAAAACATCAGCCTTCGAGAAAACCTCATAAGGTACTCAATTATGATCGCATATCGACCTATAATCAAGATTCTTATTCGAGCCATCGAAGATTCAGACGAACACAAAACATGCCAAGGCATAACCAAAACTTTAAAACTCTTTAGCCAAAATGAGGGGAAACTTTAGCCATATTAGAGGTCGAATCTACCCAATCTAAAGAGCCTAAGGGACAATTTGTAAGACCGCAATGAGGCAACACCACATTTGTAAAACTTTAAAAGGGCATAGCCCCGATATCAAGGACAAGGCCATAATATCGAACTTGTAAGACCCCTAAAAGAGCATACCCTCGATATGAAGTCCGAGGTCATCTTGCTCAGGGACTAATCATAAGACCTCGATGGGACAAAATCAAGCTTATAAGACGTCAATGTCAAACATCAAAATTTAAACCACAGAAGCAAAGACAAAAGCGAGATGAAAGTTTATGCAAAAACAAGATTTCTTTAATTAAATGGGGGTACAAAGGTAAATTTACAACACTCCCACAGGGAGCCTTTTACCGAAAGAAAGCCTAGTCTATCATTATCATCGGGGACTTCGTCTTTTCCCCCTCGGGGGTCTTTTCCTTCATCAACCCCTTCGGGACTATCATCCTCGTCAGCTTCTTCCCGTTCGTCTTCAACATCGGCTTCATCGTCGATAGAAAGGAGGAACTTGGCATTAATCTCATCCACCTTAGCCTACTCTATATCCTTCGAGAGATCAAAGAGCTTATCATGAATCTCCTCGAGGGTCTTCCTCCGGGATCTGCATCGGGCATACTCATTGCTTCTTCTCTCTCGATCGGAATCCCCCATAAACCTCATCCAAGCAACAATAGCTTTTTTTAGATAGAAGGCCGACTTATTCTCGGCCTTTATTTGGATTCCTTCGCCTTCGTCTCGAGCCTCCGCGACTTCGGCTTTCATCTTCAAGAGATCGGTTTCAAGCTTAACTATCCTGCTCGCTTGAATCGAGTTGCTCTCTCGAGCATTACAGAGTAGAATTTCAAGGGCAGAGACTTTAGCCAAAGCATTTTTTCTAGCCGCAACAAGGGCATCCATTTGTGCCTTCAATTCGTTGCACTCAGAATTGACCTGGTCGACTTCGCCCCGAAGGCATTCCAGCATCTTGGTCTCTAGCTGCAATTGAGACACTGAAATATTAGCCCCTGAAGATAGGAGGGGAATCCCAAATTCCTTCAAAATAGAATTTACCAGTTTCTCGAGATCGTCCTCATAGTTACAACATCGGTTCAACTTCGATCGAAGGTGTGTCAGCTGTTTTGCCTTCTTGTCACGAAGAAGACTAATGGATCTCTCCCCATTTGTGGACCTCCAAAACATGGCCTCACATCGAAGCAGCTCAGCCTTAAGTTTGTCAAAAGCCTATGAAAAAGAAGGCCCAATTAAAAAAGAGAAGAAAGTATGGAGTTGAAAAGGTCATAATGCCGTCGAACACCATAGAACAGAGCCGCTGAGCCTCCTTAAAGGTCGAGTTCGCATCTACCAATCCGGCCTCAGTGACCCTGGTAAAGCAACTCTGGAAGGGGTCATTTCCTGCTGTCTTAGCCTCATGAAAACCACCCGAGGTCCCCCTCGGATTAACTCCGACGTATCACAAACTGCCGCCAAGTCAGAGCCTTCGCCCCCCTCTCCTTTGGGGCCTCTCCCTCGAAGCTGGGGGCCTCGAGTACAACGAGCTTAATGGCCTCAAGAGGCCCCCTAGTTTGAGCCATCAGTGTAAGGACCTTCACTTCAACAACACTACCATCCATAGATCGACCAACGAATCTAAAATCTTCGTCGATGGCTGCATCCCCCTCGTGCCTCCGGGCAAAATCTACTTCGCTGTGAATATCTTCGTCCCTCGAAGATCTTTTCCTTTTATTTTCTTTCTTTGGCTCCGGAGCTGAAGGTTCTTCCTCCTCCTCGATAGGGGGATGGCCTCATCTCAGAAAACTCATCGATGCCTGCAGTAGAGAAATCAATAAACATAAAGAAAATTATTCCTTAAAGAGAGGAACTACATAACACACACCGTGGTGTTTCGCCTCCCATCTGCCCTTCGAAAAATATCGCCACTTGCATTTGTCGTAGATCAAAGAAGCTGCAAATTTATGGACCCAGTCCGCGAGATCGGGGATCATATCTGGCCTCCACGAGACTGCTGTGGGGGAGGAAAACAGGCGTTTATATGAAGTTCGCCAAAAATGATAATGATAAGATACAACATATTACTCTCGTTTGAAATTTCATTCCTCGGGGAATGATCAGAACTCCGCAGGGATGATGTCAATGGTCCTCACTCGAATAAATCGACTCATCCATCATTGGTCCTCGTCCTCATCGTCACTAGAAAATGGGGACTTAGTGGATCGGTGTCGTAGTGTAATCAGGCCACAGAGATGCAGAGGCCGATACAACCAAATAAGGTGATCAAGAGTGAATTCAAGCTCGGCCTTTTCAGAAAAAATCTCATCGTCAGCACGATCCGCCAGAAAGACGGATGGATCTAAGTCAAAGTAACCCGATACTTTTGGATAAACCCGAGCACGAGATGGTCAACGGGACCTAACGTAAAGGGATATGTGTATACGTTCAGAAACCCTTCTACATGGTCACAATATCCTCTCCCCGAGAGGGTATCTGCAGTACTACTCTTTCTCCCCATCCACAGTCTCTCCTCACGGCCTCGAGATGTCTCTCCTCGATCGACCGAATGTGCCTTGATGTGTGCTCTCGGCGGCTAGGAACGTTGGGGGGTCTCTCTAGCGTAAAGTCCTTCTTTAAATAAAGTAGTTTAGTTCGTTAAGCGTCGGCGGAGTACCACCGCCCGGGCGTGATTCTGAGGTAGGGCTCCCCCTTTTTTGGTGAACGGATTTTGATATGGTGGCCATAATTTCTTTAAAACAAAAAAGGAGAGATTAAAATTTCTACAATAGCTTTAAACTGATACGACGGAAAAACTGCTATAAGGAAAGAATTTTAGGGAGAATATGATCGCACAAAGCAATAAAACCCTTAATGAAAGGGAAAGCAAGTATATATAAGAGGAGAGCGGCAACAATTCATTAATTTTGATAGCCAATCAACTCTGACGAAGCAAATATTACTTTGGGGAAATTTACCGACGAGCCACTACGGTCACCTCATGGTTACGCCAATGACGTCAACGTGCAATATCTTGAAGGGTCAAGAAGTTGAATCGATTTCTTACCAATCCGTCCTAACAAGGGCAAGATATTGAAACCAGAGTAGCTCGATTTTAAGTGTCTTTACTGTGCCGAGCCCGAGCTCGAGGGATTTGAAGTAAAAATCAAATGCGACCTTCAGATAGACATTTAAGGGCGGAACATGGAGGGCATTAATACAAGGTAAGAATGAAACAAGAAGATCCTTTATATTAAAAAAGGCATATTTACATGAATACATTTAGAAGCCTCTCAGACATAACCCTTACCACAAAAAAAGAAGTAAATAGAACAAAAAAGGGCCAAGTCTTCATCTTCACTTCTCTCCGAGCCGTGAGAGATCAGTGCTGTCGATTCTTCCTCTAAGGCTTTCGCTTCTCGATCTCGGCAGAAAGATCGAAACCCCTGGCATGCTCTTACTCGAAATCTTGCCTTCGGGCTTCTAATCGAGCATAATCATTGGCACGAGTCAGCCTGAGCTCGGCCTCTTCGGATATCCTCCTCGCCCGAGCATATACAGCAACAACATCATCCCGGTATGAAGATATTAGCTCGTCCGCCTCGGACTTGCATGCGGATAGAGTAGTAGCCAATTCGACATAAAGCACTTTGTATTTGTGGACCTCCCCTTGCGCACCCTGAAGAAGATGTTGAGCCGAGACCAGTTTCTCACAAAGGGTATCCTTCTCCGAAGACATGTTGTCCATGCTCCGCTTGAAGTCGAGGATCTCAGCATTTTTGTCCATAATCTCTTCCCAAAGCTGCCCCGTTAGGTTGTCTTTCTATTTGATCTGCAAAACCAAGTCAAATTGTTGAAGTATGAGTTGTAAAAATGAAAAAAAAAACCATCAAAGGGTAAGTTACCCGTTCGACGAAGTTGGCCCACTCTTGGAGCGTTTTTCGAGCTTGCTCGAAGGTCGTTCAGCTCCTCTTCCCTTCGGGCATACAGAGTCTTGAGCTCATTCGACTCCGACTTGAGTCTCTCAATCTCCTTCTCAAAAAGAGTCAGCTCGGCTCGTAACTTGGAAAAGGCCCGGTCATAGAGCATCACAACCTGAAACACGAAGAAATGAGTTAGAAAAACAAGAATCAGAATCCAAAGCACAAACGCTACATCAAAAAATTACCTACTGCTGGAGCATCTCAGCCTCCGTGAGAATAAATGGGGCATCGAGATCAGTCGGTTGCTCAACCCGGTGAAATAATCTCCAAATATGTCATTCTCTCATTGGGATGCCCCCACATCGGAAGTTCCCCTGTTTTGGACGTCCTGTATTTGCCCTGAGGAGACTAAAGGACCTGGTGGAAAATAACCTATGTCATCAACCTCGATCGGAGCCTTCTCTCGCTCTCGAGGAATTTTGGAGCTGGGTCCCCCGACTTCGCCGACCAAGTGCTCATCGGCAGAAGATGTACCATGGTCAATGATCGACTCAGGGACTTCATTTACATCCCCCTCGAGAGTCTCCTCAACTCGAGGTGGGACCGTATCAGCAATCGCTGGCTCAGCAACCCTCGAAGCATCAATGCTTCACTTTCCCCTAAGTACCAGGGGAAATTGTCATCGTCTTCATCTTCGGCACGAAGGCTCTCAGTAGCTGCCGAAGTCAAGACCGTAGTATCGGCCTTAGGCTCCCGAGCCTTGGCTCTCTTTGGCTTCGGAGACTCCAACGGCATCTCCTTCTTTATCTTTTTGTCTGTGGCGAGTTTTTGAGTCTCCACTTCGCCAGGTGGAGGCGACATCATCAAAGTAGTTTCTCCAAGGCCTACATAAACTTAAAAAATCAAATATACAAGGAAGCTTTTACTAGGGGAGTGGAAAGCAGCGGTGGTAAAAACATATGTTAATTCTTGGCTTCCCATCGATTTTTAGCCAAGTCACGCCAAATGCGCTTAGCATATGGGAAGATGGCATCTAATTGTCGTACCCAGCCCGGAAGATCTCTAACGGTGCCATGGTACCATTCAACAGTTGCGCCATCAGAAAAGAACAAATTCAGAAGGGAAAGAAAAACATTCAATTAACGGAGCATAATTCGATGAATCAACTCTTACGACTCATATTCCACTCCTCGGGGAATGGCATCTTCTCAACGGGGATCAGGTCCGAGAACCTGACTCGGACAGAGCGGCTCATCCACCCTCTATTTTTTCCTTCATCAATACTGGTAAAAAAGACCTTAGAGGCCCGACATTGTAACTTAATTAGGTCACCTCGATAAAGACGAGGGCTATAGTGCCTAATCAGTTAGTCGAGGGTGAAAGGCATCCCCTCGACCATGTTCGAGAAATATCTGATCGTATAGAAGATTTGCCAGAAAGAAGGGTTAATCTAGCCGAGTGTCAGTCGATATTGTCGGTAAAAATCGAGGACCACTGGATCTATTGGCGACGAAGAGGGGTCCACAAGACCTAAGGTGAAGGGATATGTGTATACGATGAGGTAGCCAGCTTTGTAGGAGGTTATATCTTCTTCAGATGAAGGGATTTCCGCTTGCACTGCCTCCTCCCAACGGCAGTCAAACTTCACTCCTTTAATATTGGTAACCAGACTGATATATCGATACATGGGCTCGCATCGTCCCGCTATCGAAGAAGGTTTATCAATCTTAAAGTCGGATGATGTGTCGTAGGGCCTAGGGATGCACTCCTCAACGCGAGGAGTTACTACTTTTTTTTCTCTTAGACGAGCGTGAAGTAGAAGAGGCTTTTTCTTTTTGAGGGACCGTCTTAGATGTTTTGGCCATGGCTATGTTAAAGTTTCAGAATAAGAAGAAGAGAACTGGCGAAGAGATGAACAGAGAGAATGGATTAAAGCAGAAGATGTTAAATGGGGATTTGAAGATGTTGCAAAAGGTAAAAATTTGAAAAAAATAAGGGTTGGAATATTTATAGAAGTTTTCTAAGCATATTGGAGGAGTTGAAAGGGAGGCAAATAGCGGTTGGGGGCTTTTCAAGAATCATCCTCTTTACAACATTTCTGTAACGACCCGACCGGTTGTTTTGAGCTCTAGCGCGTCGTTCACCGGTTTGAGGCTGTGAGTAGCTTCATTTTAGGTATTATGACCCGTGGGCATGGTCGGAATTTAATTTCAGGAAGTTTAGAGTTTGTTTGGAAAGAAAAATCTCGTTTCAGAAGCCTTAAATTAGAGAAATGGACTAAGACTAGAATTTTGAGTAAACGACCCCAAAATCAGGAATTGAGGGTTCCAGCAGGTTCGTATGATGATTTCGAACTTCGGTGTATGTCCGGATCGGGTTTTGGATAACCCGAGAGCATTTCGGTGTATATTATGGAAGTTAGAATTTTAGAAGAATTTCATAGATTTGGGCTTGAAGTGCATTTCAATGTTGTTGATGTCCGTTTGGGATTTTTAAGTCTGGGAATAGCGTTGTATGATGATTCTGGAGTTGGGAGCGCGATCAGAAGTGTCTTCGGATGTACGGAGGTCATTTTGAAGCCATTTGACTAAAGATAGGAATTTGAGAGTTTTTGGAGAAATCCGACCGGAAGCGGAAATTTTGATATCGGGGTCGGAATGCGATTCTGAAAGTTGGAGCAGGTCCGTAATGTCGAATATGACCATGTGCAAAATTTGGGGTAAATCAGACGTGATTTGATAGGTTTCGGCATGGATGAAGAAGTTGGCAATTTCTAAGTTCATAAAGTTGGGATTTGAGTGCGATTCGTGGTTTTGATGTTTTATGTGATTTGAGGCCTCGATCAAGTCCGCATTATGTTTTGGAATAGGTTGGTATAATTGGACGGGGCCTCGGGGAGCCTCGGTTGGATTCCGGGTGGTTAATGGATAAATATTTATAGTTGAAAAAAGCTGAAGCTTTCTATCATCTGGTGTGACCGCACCTGCGAGGATTTGGCCACAGGTGCGGCTATGGAACCGCAGGTGCGAAGGATGGATGATCTGGCCGGAAGCGCAGGTGCGATGGAATTTCCCCACCTGTGAAGACGTACATGCGGAAAATAGGGCACAGGTGCAATTTTGGGCTGAAGTTGAGGCAGCCGCAGGTGCGGGGGATTGGTAGCACCTGCGGGAGCACATGTGAAGAGGTAGGACCGTAGGTGCGGAATCGAGGCTGGGCATAATGTTTTTAAACCGTAGATTGTTGGCCATTTCTTCATTTCTTCTTTGTCTTAGGCGATCTTGGAAGGCTTCAAAGAGAGGATTTCTTCATGTAATGTTAAGTAAGTAACTCTTTCATGCTTCTAAGTTAAATACAAGATTATATGCATGGATTAGGCATGGGCATTGATTGGAAATTCGGAAAATCTTAAAGGAACCTAGAAAATGGAAATTGGATTTTTAGACACGAATTGATCATGAATATTTGATTAAATTGTATATTTGAGTTATTAACGCTATGGGTAGTATATATCTTCGAGAAATTTCGGATTCCGGGCATGTGGGCCTGGGGGCATTTTGGTCATTTCACCGAGCGGGTTGGGAAATTTTATAATTTGGATTGTTGCAAATATTAGTGTATATTTTCATTTGTCTTCCGTTATTTGGATAGTTTTGGGGCATTGTGCGTCCGTTGGAGTCATCGGAAGGGCTTGGAAGACGGTATTGGAATTTCAGAGCGAGGAAAGTCTCCTTTCTAACATTGTAAGGGGAAATTGTCCCCCTAGGTGAACTAATTAAGTATGTGTTACTATCTGCGGGGGTTACTTATGCACGAGGTTATGGGAGTCCGTGCGTAGCTACTATTATGCCATGTCCGGGTAGCCTAGGACCCACTAGCATGCCTTACCTGTTGTACCTGTGATCTTGTCTGTAGTATTAGACTGCTAATATAAGCAAAAATGGTAATTGAATGACTAAGGAAGATTAGAGTTTAGTTTCTATATCATCTAAAAAGAGAATTGATTTCCTTCGCGGGCAATTGTATTTCCGGATAAGATTGTATTATAGAACATTATGAAAACTTGGCAATTGAATTAAAAAAAGGATTTAAACACTATTTAATGGTTTTTAAAAAGAGAAATCTGTCATTTACTTGGGTATTTGCTTTTCTCGACGTATTCGGGGTGGACTGTTGATTGTACCTGACTGCATGTGACCACATCGCAATTTACATTCTGCGAGCGGAGTGTTATTTCCCACATTCTCATGGGAGCAGGCTGTACGCCACGGCGGATTTAAAATGCACTTTTGGTATGGGTCGTTCGATCCTTGGCAGTGCATAGACATGATTATTATATTGAGAGGTGTACTTATGGGACAGGCTGTTCGATCCTCGACAGTGCACAAAGATGATTAGTATATTGAGTGATGCACTTTTGATACGGGCTGTTCAATCCTCGGCAGTGCGTAGACAAGAGTATTTTATTGAGAGTCGCGCTAAATTGTTAAATGTTTTCTTGGATTTTTTAAAAAGTGGCAAGATAGTTGGGGCGAAGCAAAGAGGAAATTGTTTATTTAAAATATTTGGGGGAAAATGAGGAAGTGGTAACTGTTTTGCTTATTCCCAGACTACTTGGATTTCAGTGCCTTATATATATGGCTTCTTTACTACCTTTACCTACCCACCATGTTCATATTATGCTGTTAATTAATTTGTTGGCCCTTAGTGAGTGTGTAATTCGACCTCTCGTCACTACCTCTTTGAGGTTAGGCGGGCGACTTAGTGAGTACACGTTATTTTTGTACTCATGCTACACTTGCTGTGCATTTTATTGCACAGGTACTTCATAGCAACTGATAGAGTCTCCCTCGTATTGTATTTATTTTTATTTTAAATTTCCTTGTCCAATTTGTATTTCGGACAGGCTTTGTGATGATTGTATAAATTCTTAGAAATTGCTCATGTACTTGTGACACCGGGTTCTGGGATGTGTTGGGATATATTTGTTAAAGTGTAATATTCAAACTATTATTTTACTTGACAAATTTATTTAGCTAACATGTAATAAAGTGAAAGGAAATGATTTTTCATAAATGTCAAACAGGAATTTATTTCGACTAATTAATGATTGGCTTGCCTGACAATGGTGTCCGGCGCCATCGCAACCTTAGGGATTTTGGGTCGTGACACTTTATTTCACATAAGTTATTGACCTCATGTGGATGACGTCACGGTGGAGATATCAAAGAGCCAGGAATTCAAAATCGTTTCTTATCATTTCACTCCAAGAAGTGCGGGGATAATCTTTATACGGCCGAAATCGGGGAAGTCCAATCTTAGAGCCTCTATGACATCCCAAGCCCGGTTCCGAGGGGCTCAAAGCACAGTCGAAGGCTCGACTCCGAAGTACTCCCCTCGAAAGAGCATATCGAGGACTCATTACATCATACCTCGAGGCAGTGTGAAAATGGATGAGCATCATAGAAAGCTGAGAAATTCCCAAGGGCACGTGGTTAGAGCTGACAAGGTCTGCAAGAATAGTACAAGTCCGTACTAAGCCATTATACAGTTATACCAGTAGCATTTCCTTGTCATGATTAGGCATGTACTATGTTGCGATCCCCCCTCCTATATAAAGGGGACCCCTGTCATTTTGTAACACACATGAATATTCAATACAATAGAACATTCTCTGCTTTTATTGCCTAGACGTGCTCAACAATTACCCTGTACATTTATTTCTCTTCATTTATTTAATTAATTTTACTGTTCTTCGCTTACTGTTCATTAACGACTGCCAAAGGCTCCCCTCGAGGCCTGATACTACTGAGTTCGAGGTCCCTAGTCTTGTGACTGTATTGGTTTGCTTATCATTTCTCTTTTACTTACACTTAGCGTTTCCTTACCTAACAACTAGTATTAGAAAAAATCACGTATTTTTAGAACCATAAATAAAATATAATTGTTAATACCATTTTCAAGGTATACAATATATATACATGGAAAAGCATTATTTTATGGACTTTTTACAAGTCTATGACCTAAGGAGGCTATGGAGGAGTTGAAGAATCAAAAGAACAAGGATTTCATCATTCAATTCTCACTCAAGACACGAGTTTGGATCGTTTTATGTTTTCCTTTAACTTAAACATATTTTTGATGAATTGCTCCATATCTATGGAGTACTTATCTGTAGGGTTTGATGGATTTGGTGTATTGATATTTGTTTGTGGACTATAACTCTAGTTCAATATATTGAACTATTTTGGTTGTTTTAATTGTTGCATATATATTCACTTGTTCATGTAATCGAGAGAGGCATAACTTGTGATATCCTTGCATTATATTTTGTTGGTCGAATTCGTTAATTTTTCTTAGTAATCAAAAGAGGCTAGTTGAATTGTTGATTAAACCTAGTTAGGAGGATAATCGAGAGAGGTTCTCCTAAAGACCAATCAACTATGAATTCTTGCATATCTTCATCGAGCCTAACTTAGTTCATCTTGTGAGGTTGATACTCAATATAGAGAATCCACTATGAATTCTTGATTATAACTGTAGTTCAATGTATTGAACCATTTTGGGTTTTTTAGTTGTTGCATATATATTCACTTGTTCATGTAATCGAGAGAGACATAACTTGTGATATCCTTGCATTATATTTTGTTGGTTGAATTCGTTAATTATTATTAGTAATCAAAAGAGGCTAGTTGAATTGTTGATTAAACCTAGTTAGGAGGATAATCGAGAGAGATGCTCCTAAATACCAATCATGAATTCTTGCATATCTTCACCGAGCCTAACTTAGTTCATCTTGTGAGGTTGAGACTTAATAGAGAGGAGTTTCTTCTAAACATGTGAACTAATAATTGAGTGAATTCGAGAGACTCACTTGAACATTAGAAGTGAATTATCTAGAGTTAGATCCCAAACAATTATATTGCACCTATTCCATCAAAAGCATGTCGTCTCCCATTGATAACTTTCTTTGCTTACTCGTTGTTCCTATTTTCATTAGTCGCTATTTAAGACACCTAGTTAACTTTAGTTTTAATCACACAATTCTCTCTATTGATCATCTTGGATATCTTTTAAGCTATAAATTATTAAAATATTGTTTAACTCTCATCCCTATGGATAAAATTTTACATTATACTATATTTGACTATCGAGCATATTTAAGTGTGTGTATTGCGCTAGTCAAATTTTGGCATCGTCGCTAGAGATTGGCAATCAATAGAGTTTGAAATAGTTTGTAGTTTAAATTCAGGAATTTTTTTTTGTTTTATTTTACTTTTCCTTTTTTACACTTGTTTTTCTTGGACTGTGCGCAGGCTACATGTTAGATTGGTGCATGGCTCGATCTTCTGGGAAGGAATTCCTACCATACAAACCATAAATAGAGAAACAACTACGACAGTTGAGGAAAGAAAGAAATATCCCCGAGAATATAGAGAAGGTTAGGAAATCCTAAACCAAAGAAATTATGGCTGGGGTTGATGATAATAATGATTTGTCTGCAAGAGAGGCATCCTAACAAAGAAAAACAACTCTACGGGATGTTGAGGAAGCATCTATTAGAGAAGAACATATCATCTATGAAGAATAGAGAGCTCGGAGAATTTCTTATAATCAAACCTTGGGTGCAGATTAGTACAAAAACAAAGCTCCCGGTGCTGGGAGACCAATTTCTAATCATGCTAGACCGGTCTATAACCGAGGATTATCAAGCATTAGACAACCTCCTATTGCAGCTAATAGTTTTGAGTTAAATCAAGGGCTGCTCCAAACCCTTGAAAACTACCGTGTCTTTAGAGGAAGGCAAAACGAATATCCAAACAACCATCTAATGGACTTCGAGGAGATTATGAACACCTTTCAATATAGCGGTGTGTCACAAGATTGTCACGCCCCAACCGCGGGTAGTGTGATCGGCGCTCAACCGAGGGGACCCGATCGAGCAAGCCAGTTAAACACTCTTCTACCCGACTCACTTATGATCAAGAGAAGGCATGTTATTGTTAATTAAGCTGTAGAAGGATCGTGTGTGTGTATATATATATATAAACATTACTAAATCATTTCATTTTGCTACATCATTGTTAAATTTAAAAATACATACATTTTATGATTGAGAGGAACAAGAGTCCAACACAACATAATCCACTTGACCTTTCTAGCACCCATATGCAACTCACATAGTGTTTATGGAGCCTCTAAAGATACAAAAGAGAGTACAGATGGTGCCGGCAGCAAGGTCCCGATTATACCTCAATAAGTGACAACAATATAAATAAGAGATACGATACATGACCCTGAAATGAAGTGGGGCTCACCGTGTCGGCTGAGAAGAGGATGCAGCACTATGTTGATCAACATTGTCTGCTATGGAACCACCTGCATCCATTTAAAGATGCAGCACCCCAGGCAAAAGGGACGTTAGTACTGTTGAATAGTACTAGTATGTAAAACTATAACACTATCTCAATAGAATGAACAATAATACATGGGGAAATAATCATGAATCCAATATAAGCTTTAAATAACACTAAAACATCAAGTTAAGGATCACATAGATTTTCAAGTCAATTTTCGAGTTATTAGGTTTGATGGTTTTTAGTGCCAATATGCCACAATCCACAATACCACCGTGTTCTTACACACAAGTCGATCTCGGCCCGATCGGCCGGGCCATCTCAGTTGAGACATCAACTATATCCACAATTCCATTTATCTATATCAAAAATACCACCATGTGTACGACATGGCATCCGATCACAACCCGATCGGCTAGGCCATCTCATTTGAGACATCACCCTTTTCAGTCAATCATCTTACTTCATATATCTTTCCTATATTTTTTATACATAGGCATGAGTGGCCTCAATTATAAAGTCATTCTTGGCAGTTTGCCTTATTTCATAATTATATTTCGTTTGATTTCACATGTGAGCAATTTAGCTTTTCACACAATTTGGCACAACAGTTTTTATTCAAATTTGATTTGAAGTCTAGGAATTTTTAGCACATATTCTATATTTTGAACACCTCCTCATATGACGAGATAACATGATGAGAGCATGGGAAGACATATTGCACCTATATTTTCAATGCAAGAACATTTGGAACAGCAATTTCTAGGACGTTCAATTTGGTACTTACGCCGATTGCATGAATACCATGGGATTCAGTTTTAAAAAGAGTGGGTTTAGCCAACATTCCTCAATTGAGCTTCTTAAAGCTCTAATAATATTTTGGAATATTAGCAACTCCAATCTATTTTAGCAATATAGCAAAATTGAACCAAAATTTAAGAAAGAGATCATGATTCTAGCTCACTTGAGCAGTTTATCAAACATTATGTGGGTATTAAGATTTCATGGCCCTTTTATGAAAGACTTCACCATCCCACACTCCATTCTTTTCTATCTTTAACTCACAACCTCCCCATATACCTTATGGTAAGCACTCCCAACCCCATGAACTACCTTACTAATTGCCCATTCTAGTTACATTTCGAAATTAAGATTTTAGGTGATAGAACCCTACCTCTTAGGATGAAGACCTAGGGTGCTTCTCTTGATAATCTTCAAAGTTTTAAGCAAAAATTGAAGAGTGAATATCACTTTCTCCTTTTAGGACTCTCTCTCTCACTCGAAAGATATCAGAAATTATCTCAAAAATACCCCTTACATCTATTTTAACTAAGTAGGGCCAAGTTTGAAAAACCCAAAAATAAAGCTCCGGAATAGGTTCTGCGGTCGCATATGCGATCACATAATGATTATGCAGTCCACGAAATGACCACGAAAGGTGGCCCTAGGAACTAGGCTGGCCTGCTTCACTGTGCGGCCGTTATGCAGCCCGCAGACCTGTTCTGCGGCAGCATAATGCGCCATAGAACCTCCCTCCGCAAAAGTCTAAGGATGACTATGCGATCAAAGTACGTCCTGCAAAATGGTTATGCGGTCGCACAATTGGCCGCGAAATCTACCTCCAAATTGGCCAAAAAGGTTGCTTCACTCTGCATCCATTCTGCGGCCTACAGAGTGATTATGCTGCTGCATAATGGGCCACAGGAATGCCTACTTCTACAAACGTATTTCCTTCAACTCCCCAGCGCACTTTAGAGAGGTTTAAGGAATATTTCCTTACAAATATGTAGTTTACTTAAGGGAATTCCCCTCCATTCGCAATGATGATGCAAAGTAGTGGCTTTCAAGCTTGCCCCAGGGATCCATTACAACATGGAAGGAGATGACCAAAATATTTCTCCTTAGCTAAAATGGACAAATTTAGAAGACAAATTCATAGCCAGAAAGATACTAAAACTATGTTTGAAGCTTGGGAGAGGTTTAAGGAATTAATTCAGAAGTGTCAACATAGTGGAATTGAACCCTGGATGCAACTCTAGGTTTATTGGGATGGATAGACACCATCCTCACATAGAACATTGAGCAATGAGGAAACTGGAGGCACGTTAATGAAGAAGACTCTAGAGGAGATAGTCACAATTCTAGATGAGTTATCTAAGATGGAAACCACTGGCCTTCTAAGAATGCTGAAAGAAGAAGATCGACTGGTGTTCACGAAGTTGATGCTTAACACATCTGTGCAGCTATAGCTTGATGCCATGGCCAAAGAAATAAGGTGGCTGACCTTAGCCTCGACACACGGTGAGCTTCATGCAGCACGTGATATTTGTGGAAGAGGACACCCTACTCATGAGTGTCAAGCCTCGACTGAGGTTGATTGATGTGGGTAATTATAACTTCAATGCAAGGGTCAAAAGCACCACAATTTTTCATGGAGTTCACCTGGGGGTACTGCAAATACATGGCAACAAAACAAACCCAGATTTCAGGGACAAGGAGCCCCGGGCTTCAAAAATCATCAGATGTAGCGGTTTCAGCCTTAAGAATCCAATCATCCTGGATTAGAAGATATAATTAAAGCCTTCACTTTCAAGATATATGATAGGCTAGATGCTTATGGGGAAGCAATTCGAAATCTATAGAAGCAAGTGAGACAAATTGCAACTATAGTGTCTAAATGAATTCCAGGGACTCTCCCAGCTGATATTGAGAGAAATCCCAAAGAAACGGTGAACTATGTGACCTTTAGAAGTGGGAAAATGTTGAAATATCCCACTCAAGTCAAAAAAGAGGTGGTACCTGAAAAAGAAATTAGGGAGCGATTGAAAAGTGAAGTGGATAAGAAGAAGAAAGGCAAGAAGGGAGCTGAGAAAAAGAAGGAGGAAACTTCGAGAAATGAGGAATATAACAAAGAGAGAAAGCACATTCCTACTTTACCTTCTCTCCAAAAGAAATATAGAGAAAAGATGAACGAGCAGTTTGAGAGATTTCTAGATATGTTGAGACAGGTTAATGCAAATTTTCCATTCATAGAAGTTCTCTCACAAATGCCAGCTTATGCCAAATTCTTGAAGGAGATCCTTACAAAGAAAAGGAAGATAGAAGAGACCTTAGTGGTCAAGATCACAAAGCATTACAGCGCAATCTAACAAAATGAACTCCCACAGAAGTGTGGAGACTAGCGAATGTTACTATACTTGCTCTTTAGGCACTATTAATTTTGATAAATCTTTATGTGATTTTGGTGCTTCAATTAATCTAATGCATTTGCCTATTTACAGGAAACTGGAGAATGAGATTGGAGAGATAAGGTCAGCACCAATATCTTTGCAGATGGCATACCAATAACCTAATAATACCCAAAGGATAGTGGAAGATATCTTAGTTCGGGTAAATAAGTTTGTATTTCCTATAGGCTTTATAGTGGTGAAGATGGAGGAGAACAAGGAGGTCCCCCTAATATTAGGAAGACCATTCTTACAATGAGTAGAGGAATATTGGATATGCATGATAAAAAACTCATGCTTAGAGTGGTTGAAGAGATTGTATTGTTCGAGATGAATGTAGAAACAAGGGTGAAAAAGGAGAAGCCAACTACAAGTGTTGAGTGGAAAGTAAAGAGTTCAAAATAGAAAGATCCAGTGATTGGAAAAATATAAGTGTGGGGTGTACCTCAAGAAGGATGACAAAAAGTTGTCTGCATGGATGCGCACACTAGTTCGGGCGAGAAGAATGGAGCCCGACTTTGATTCAGACCCTAACTAGTTATTCAGGGAAGTTTCCTCTACCTTATGCTTTTTAATTATGTGTCATGAGGACATGCCACAACTTAAAGTGTTAGGTGGGGGATATTTGTATGTATGTATGTATATTAACCTTAGTTTTTGTTTGTTAGTTTTAGTAGCTAGAAAAAAAAATTTAAACAAACATTAAAATTTTAAATTTTTTGATTTTTTCCCGATGATGGATATCATTCGATAGGATTATTGAGGGATTATGTAGAAGGAAACAGGCCAAAAAAAATTCTTTTGTTAGGTAGTGTAATAACCTGTCACGACCCCAAAACCTAAACCGGCTATGATGGCGCCTATCGTGGAACTAGGCTACCCAATAACCACATGTTTACAATTTCATTCAAAATCCCAATCCAATTTCAAGCATTTCATAAAATATACAGAGTTTACTAAATACATTAGGCCAATAAATAGAGCCACCAACCCCAAAACCCGGAACCAACATGTCATGAGCATCTATGAAAAATAAGCCAAAGGTATACTATTATAATACAAAACCTCCGAATGAATAGCTAGCTACAACAAGAAGGGAAAACAGATATGATGCGGACTCTGAACAACTACCTCTATATCCCGCACTCTGGCCCCGCATGGAAAAGATAGCTAATGGTCGGTATCTGCACCTGAATCTGCACACAGGGGTGCAGGGAGTAATGTGAGTACGCCAACTCAGTAGTAATGAAAATAAATCAAGCCTATACGGCAAGGGAGCACATAAAAATCAATGTCATCAATTCACAATATGCACAGCCTTACTTTGCAACAGTATAAACATAGATATATGAAATCGTCATGCCTTAAAACAAACCTCAGGAAAGTCCTTTGAAAAATGTTTATTTTTAACATCTCCAAACCGAAAGATTTAGTATGAAATGAAATGACTCACATAGAGTTCCCTTGGGAAAAACACATTTCATAAGTTCAGAGTGAAAGTAGTAAAAATCATAAGTAGCCCTTCGGGCAAAAAGATGTATCATAATCAGCCCCTCGGGCATGCCTCATAGTCACTCATAATCAGTCGCTCAACACCTCACAATCACTCATAATCAGCCCCTCGAGCATACCTCACCATCACTCGTAATCAGTCACTCAGCACCTCACAGTCACTCATGCCTCCCAATCACTCGTCACTCGGCACTCGGAACTCGGTGCGCTCACTGGGGGTGTGTGCAGACTCTGGAGGGGCTCCTTCAGCCCAAGTGCTACTATCAAGCCACCTCATTGCGTATCATATCCTTACAATCATGCCCTCGACCTCACTCAGCAGAACCTCTTAAAAGCCCTGATACGCTCAAATTACACCTTAAAATAGTGTAAGTGATCGATGTCAAATATAGTAACCCAACAAGGTTGGGGTCGAATCCCACAGAGACAATATGAGGCGATTAGTAATGCAAGAGAATTATCACTTATCGCGAAATGCCAAACAAATAATATTTTGGGTTTTTAAAGATGATTTATAACTAAATGCAAAAATATAAACTAACCTATAAAGCAAGTAAAATGGTCAATGGAAACAAGTATGAATGCTTCGGGAATTACACTCAAATAACGATCCAATGTATTCCACGATTTTACAAATATAAGCGAGTTTATGTTAATCAGCCACGGATAATAATTCTTAATTAGCTTTTCCCAAAGACTAACAAGACTTCCTAATTGAATTATTCCTAATCCAATTAAGAGATTAAGCAAACCCAGATATGGCTACAAGTAGTTCAATCCTATCCCTAGGTAGAATCTATAAAATAAGGGTTAAAGCCTCAAGTTCTTGTTAATTAATCTTTCCCAACCCCAAATTATCTTTTCCAAAATTAGTTCGGAGTTAATGGGCGAGTCCTAGGGTAAGCTAATCCCTTTGGAAACATTAAATAATAAGAATAATTAAAGAAATAATAACACACTTCATTAATATAATAAAATCATTCAATACATAAGCACAACAATGTATTTAATCCACACTTTAAATATGTAAATTTCCATAAACAAGATTCAAGTGTTGGAAATAAATACTAAACACTTAAATATACATTACAAAGCAAGGAAATGAAGAAACAAACATAAATGGGTAAGAAAACCTTAACCACAAGAGTGAAATCTTCAAATCCCAAGTGTGTGTGCAAACCCTAGCTTCAAGACTTGTTCTTCTCTCCACAAAATTATATTTACAAAGCCAAAGATATGTTTAACCTAAGACAATGATATTCAAAAATGACTGCTAGGTCGAGTATATGAGAGTGGGGATGGGAAATTGTGATTTTACAACTTTGTCCAGATTTGATGCCCGATGATCGCACCTGTGGAAGAATTCTCACAGGTGCGATTCTGCAGGAGCGAAAATCTGCTCGCAGGTGCGAGTTCTGATGTCCTGGTCAATTTTCGCAGGAGAGGACAAATGGTCGCACATGTGGTTCCGCAGGTGAGTGAATTGCTCCATGGGTGCGAGCTCTATGCAGCTTAGCCAATAATCACAGGTGCGATGCTTTTCTTCGCAGGTGCGGAATCACTGGGAGTTTTCTGCCATTTTCACCATGTTTTGCTCAATTTCACTGCAATTCAACATCAACCACTTCATGGCATCATTTCCCTGAAATTCAAGCAAATGCACACTATAAACGACCTCAAGTTACCTTTGAAGGAAGCAAAATCTAATGAAAAGAGGCCAAAATGAGTGGTAAAATCACCACTCATCAACACCCCCAACTTAGAGCTTTTGTTTGTCCTCTAGAAAATCAAAACTAATAACTCAATGAGGTTCTACTATCTTACACACAAGTTGCATTGCTCGTATGCACAATTCACATTTTCCAATTAAGCATTAAACTTATGGATTTTGTTGGTACAAATAATTGGGCTCAAGTATGCATCTTAATTGAATAACTCCCTCATTTACAAACAATTTTGAGAAGTGCACGGGAGATTCAAAAACAATAAAGTGACAAGAAAAAGCCTCAAGAAGTGACTCAACAACACTAGTCTACTACACATGCTCAACTCGTTAATTTTTTATTTTTTTATTATATAAATTTCACCATTCAATCCTAATTCATGTGCCCTCACAATAAAGTAAAAAGTCCCAAATCACAATATTTACAATGACAACAACAAGAGACATATTTACAAAGTCACTCACACTCACAAAGACTTTCAAGTGCTACAACCAATCATACCATAGGCTTGCCCTTATTTTAATTCGTAGCATATTCAAGAATATTCGATTGGATATCCCATAAGGGCTTTATAAGCATGTAATGTATGTTTAGGGAAAGGTACGATACACATTTGGAAAAATGGCTACACCCTCCTTGAACACTACTCACATATTTCTTTCTTGATGCACTTTGTTGCTATTCAAACCATATGGCCTAGTTTGCCTCTAGTTACCAACATAGAATCATTTTAGGCACCTCGCTACATTTCTTCAAAGCTCCTATATTTATTTACATAAACACATTTATTTTTTCTCTTTTTCTCTTTTCTCTTCCTTTTTTCTTTTTTGTGTTTTTCTTTTGGAGGTTGAATAATTTCAAAAGAAAACCTTACTATTTTCCACTTTGACACTACACCCCCAACTTATGCTTTTTTTTTTTTTCTCATTCTCAATATTCAAGGAGGGACAGGTTCAAAAGAGGAATTATTCTTCAAAAAGGGGAAGGTTAGCATTGAGGTGACCAAAGAAAAAGTTCAAGGCTCAAATGGGGTAACTAGTGATAATATATATACAATGGTGGATACAAAGGCTAAAGGGGTTTTTGAATACACAAAGAATGCCTAAGGTCATTTCTCCAACCAAACATAATTATCATTAGTATTGAAAGACCAACCGGGCAAGTTCTAGATGATGGATGCAAGCACAAGAATTATTTATACAAACACTAACACACACGGCACATGAATCAATCAAGATGGATCAATTTCATTTTTTTTAAATTTTTTTATAGGAGTTTAGAGCAGTATTTTTGAACTAGTGTGTAAAGAGTCACTAACAGAGCCAAGAATTTATCACAAAGATTATCTTTCACCATGCAACTTACTTGTTTTCATTCAAAATCATATTTCGGAGGCGTATTCTTAGTACAAATTTCACATACAAGAGACTGATTTCCTTAGTACCAAATAATCAAAAAGTCTCTTCCAGGAAACACAAGACTAATTCCCTTAAGAAAGTTGTCACACCATCTATCATAGGGACAAGTCACCCGGTTCACTTCAAAAAGTGTTTCTTGGGAAAGAACCGTAGCATGAAGGAAATCCAAGAAAGTTTTATTATTACGGAAATTAAACTAACTACTCAAAATAAAACTAAATTAAACTAACTTCTCAAAATAAGACTAAATTAAACTAACTACTCAAAATAAAACTAAAAAGCTAAAAATAAAACTAACTATTAACAAAACTAAACCAATCACACCAAGGGTACATAATATCTATAAATAAAAAAGATGCCCGGCAAGGGCACATAACAATGTCATAAACACATTTCAAAACTAAGTCACAGATAGATAAAATGTACAAAAGCCATAAAATGTGCATATGCCACCCCAACTTAAAACATTGCAGTGTCCTCATTGCACAATATCAAAATAAATGGCAAAGTTTGAGGGTCTCCCTGAGGTCTACATCAGACTAGCAGACTGCAGGAGAAGTGGTTGGTCAGTGCGGCTGCGCCCCATCGTCATCATCCTCATCATTGTTTGAGAAGTTAGGGCGAAGAGATGGCTTTTTCTGGGGGCTTCCGCACCTGCGACTAAATTACCGCACCTGCGGTACCGCATGTGCGAAGATAAGAACGCACCTGCGATGAGAGGGTCGTGCCTCCGAGTTCGCACATGCGGATAACTGACCGCAGGTGTGAAAATACCTGGATTTTGCCCAAAACATTCTGTGTGGGTCTGCTACCGCTTTTTTGGTTGCGGATACCACTCTGCGACAGCATAATCGACATGGGGCATATCAGAGTTGGTCAGTGTGTTTGCCCAGCCATTTGTTTGCTTTGTTGCACTGGTTTTGACTCCCCGGTACCCCCAACCTGCTTAAATCAACTCCGAAAAATGAAAAACATGGCAGATTGGTTAGAAAAAATATAATAAGATATTCTAAAAAAGAAAATTTTAAAAACGACTAAATTTTTTGAAAAACGATGGGTTGCCTCCCACCAAGCGCCGAAAAACGATGGGTTGCCTCATGGATTTGGTTGGCAGACGTTCAAGGCTTGATTCCTCAAATTAACACTCACTCTGATCCTCAGAATTGGATTCTTCTTGGCTTCCATCTACACTTTCAACTTGAGAAGCATGGTGAGCCTCCATTAATGCTTGCATTTGATCCTCCAAAGTGCAGATGTGCTCATCATTTTGAGTCACTTCATGCTTCAATTCCTCGAGTACAAAGTTGTGTTTTTCCTCATTTTCAAGAACGGCCTCCAACATGAGCATCATCCTCTCATTTTGAACATTTGAGAGTTTTTCTTGGCTTTTTTCAAGTGCCAAGGAAGAAGTTTCAACTTCTTGGCTCTCACTCACCTCCAAGGCTTTTTGAACCCTCGAAGTTTCAATCATAGCATCCATTTGTGAGTGCAACCTTTCGAGTGCCAAATTTTATTGGAGACTAGTCTCTAAAAGATCTTCCAAGGTATTTTGCTCACGGTTCCCTTCTTCAAGTAAGCACTCCAACATGATCTTGAACTCTCCATTTATACCATGCTCACCTCTCTCCACTTCTTCGACCCTAAAATTTCCATCACAAAAAGTAGAATCATCATAGTGGGGGCTTGGGGAAGGGACTGACAAATATACACAATCATACCGATGAGCATTTTGGCAACCACACCTATCACAAATACTCCACTCATGGCTTTGAGATTGTGCGCATAATCCATCCCCGGGAGAATTTAAACAATTTTGCCACGAGTGTGGTCCTCCACAATAAGGACAAGGGTCATCAAAATATGAACAACTACCATCCGACCAAGTATCATTATATGATGCCATATTTTATTTATGAAAAATTAAGAAAATAAACAAGAAAAATAATTACACAAATATTCACAAGTTTGAATCAAAGCACTTATGCTTACTTCTCAAACAACCTAAATTACGCCAATTGTTCCCCGGCTACGACGCCAAAATTTGATACGCTCAAATTACACCTTAAAATAGTGTAAGCGATCGATGTCAAATATAGTAACCCAACAAGGTTGGGGTCGAATCCCACAGAGAACAATATGGAGGCAATTAGGAATGCAAGAGAATTATCACTTATCGCGTAATGCCAAAAAAATAAGATATTGGGTTTTTAAAGATGATTTATAACTAAATGCGAAAATATAAACTAACCTAGAAAGCAAGTAAAATGATCAATGGAAACAAGTATGAATTCTTCGGGAATACACTCAAGTAATGATACAATGTATTCCACGATTTTACAAATATGAGCAAGTTTATGTTAATCAGCCATGGATAATATTCTTAATTAGCTTTTCCCAAAGACTAACAAGACTTCCTAATTGAATTATTCCTAATCCAATTAAGAGATAAGCACACCCGGATATGGCTACAAGTAGTTCAATCCTATCCCTAGGTAGAATCTATAAAATAAGGGTTAAAGCCTCAAGTTCTTGTTAATTAATCTTTCCCAACCCCAAAATATCTTTTTCAAAATTAATTCAGAGTTAATGGGCGAGTCATAGGGTTAGCTAATCCCTTTGGAAACATTAAAGAACAAGAATAATTAAAGAAACAATAACTCACTTCATAAATATAATAAAATCATTCAATACATAAGCAGAACAAGGTATTTAATCCACACTTTAAATATGTAAATTTCCATAAACAAGATTGAAGTGTTGGAAATAAATACTACACACTTAAATATACATGACAAAGCAAGGAAATGAAGAAACAAACATAAATAGGTAAGAAAACCTTAAGCACAAGAGTGAAATCTTCAAATCCCATGTGTGTGTGCAAACCCTAGCTTCAAGACTTGTTCTTCTCTCCACAAAATTATATTTACAAACCCAAAGATATGCTTAACCTAAGCCAAAGATATTCAAAAATGACTGCTAGGTCGAGTATAAGAGAGTGGGGATGGGAAATTATGATTTTACAGTTTTGTCCAGATTTGATGCCCGATGATCGCACCTGTGGAAGAATTCTCACAGGTACGATTCTGCAGGAGCGAAAATCTGCTCGCAGGTGCAAGTTCTGAAGTCCTGGTCAATTTCCGCATGAGCGGACAAATGGTCGCACATGCGGTTCCGCATGTGCGTGAATTGCTCCACAAGTGCGAGCTCTATGCAGCTTAGCCAATAATCGCAGGTGCGATGCTTTTCTTCGCGGGACCAACGACCTATATCCGCAGGTGCAGAATCACTGGGAGTTTTTTGCTATTTTCACCAAGTTTTGCTCAATTTCACTCCAATTCAACATCAACCACTTCATGGCATCATTTCCCTGAAATTCAAGCAAATGCACGCTATAAACGACCTCAAGTTACCTTTGAAAGAAGCAAAATGTAATGAAAAGAGGCCAAAATGAGTGGTAAAATTACCACTCATCAAGCCCCTCGGGCGAATCAGTAAAAACAGGGTACTCGACCCAAAGCATCATTTTTAAATCTCAAAGTAGTGTAAATCAGGCAGAGTTTTGAAAAAAGTAAGCACAATGTGGCTGAGCGAAATCATCATAGATAGTGGTGAAAGCAGCAGTAAAAAGCCCTCAAAGGGTCTAAATAGATCGGCACGAGGCCCCAAACACGGCTTATAGCCCAAATATTCCAGCATCCTTTAGAACATAATTTAACATAAGGTTTTGAGTAAAATATGCAACTCATCAGTTTCCGCGTTGTGGACCTAGTCCAATCCAGAAAAATCAGTGCGCGCCACATACTCGTTATCCGACATGTGCGCCATTCTAAAATCAGTGAGAAATATGTAGTCCGGGGTTTCATACCCTCAGGACAAGATTTATAACCATTACTTACCTCTACCGGGCCACAACACAAGTCCGATATGCTCTTACCCCTCAAATTGGCTCCACATTTCTCTGAATCTAGCCAAAACCAGTCTAACATCATCAATATATACTAAAGGAACACAACCTAATGGAAAACTATCAAATTATACAAGAATCTCGAAATTTGGCCAAACCCGAGCCCCAAGCCCACGTCTCGGAATTTGATAAAATTTACATCAATAGAATCCTCGTCCTCCCACAATTATATACATACCAAGAACACTAGAATCGTACCACAATTTCCCACTCAAATCCTCAAAAGAAAATTCCAATTTCCATGCACCCTTCTTCCCCAAATTTGAGTTTAATTCCAACAATTTTGCGGTTAATTACTTAGAAAACGAAATATAAACGAGTTATGAAGTTTAAAACCTTACCTCCAAGTGATTCCCTTCAATTTCCTCTTCAAACCCTCTCAAAAGAGCTCCCAACTCGTTCAATAATGGAGGAAAATGAACTGTTCTCGCACAAATGGCCTTTAAAAACTTCTGCCCAACCATTTAATTTCCTCCGTGCGATCGCGACATTAGACACGCGATCGTGATGCACAGACCAGCCAACTAAATGCAATCCAAACTAATACACGTGATCACACAGAACAAGTTTCACCCCACTCACGCGCCTCAGAATCCTCTACGTGATCGCACCAACACCTACGCGATCGCACTGCCTTACCTGACCAACTTACGCGATCGCAATCCTAACCACTCGATCGCATAGAACAAAATTCCTGCCCCACACTTTTACTCTACGCGATTGCAGATGAGTCCACGCGATCGCATTGAAGGATTCACTGGTGCTAAAACACCAGAAAACAACAACCTTCTTAAGGCCAAAAAGTGCCTGTTTGAGCATCCGAAATACACCCGAGGCCCCCGGGACCTCAACCAATCCTACAAACACACCCCATAACATCATTCAAACGTAGTCGAGCCTTCGAAACACCAAAAACAACACGAAAACACCAAAATTACACCAAATTGAAGCCTATGAACTTTGAAACTTCCAAATTTCGCCAACTACGCCGAAACCAACCAAAACACCTCTGATTGACCTGACATTTTGCACACATACCCAAAATGACATTACAGACCTTCTCCAACTTCTGGAATCCCATTACAACCCCGATAACCTATTTTCCACTGCCGACCGGAAATCGCCAAAAACTAATTTTCGCCAATTCAAGCCTAATTCTACATCGTACATCAAAACTTCATTCCAAACACACTCCGAAGTTCCGAATCATCTAACGAAGTTATTCGGGCCATAAAATACGCATTCCGAGGTGGTTCACCAATAAGTCAACTCTCATTTGACTTTCTCAACTATTAGGCTACTTTGAGAGACTAAATACCTCAATTCTCACCATGATCACTCCAGACCCAACACAACAAAACATGCTAGCAATATATGACAAATGGAGAATTGGGGGAAACGAGGTAAATCTCACGGAACGACCGGCCGAGTCGTTACATCCTCCCTCTTTTAAACAAACGTTCATCCTCGGACGGGTCTAGAAATATACCTAGAGTCTCGAATAAATGAGGATATATGTACCGCATCTCCCGCTCAGTCTCCCAGGTGGCATGATCCACCGGCTGCCCCCTCCACTGAACCTTCACTGAAACTATATCCTTAGACCTCAGCTTCCTGGCCCGTCGACCAAAAATAGCCACTTGCTCTACCTTATATGACATATCGCCCTCGAGCTGAACCGCGCTGAAGTCCAAAACATGAGATGGGTCACCAACATACTTCCGGAGCATCAAAACATGGAACACCGGATGAATACCCGATAAACTGGGAGGCATAGCAAACCTATAGGCCACCTCCCAACCCTCTAAAGCACCTCAAATGGCCCAATGAACATGGGACTCAGCTTTCCCCTCTTCCCGAATCTCATAACACCCTTCATGGGAAACACCTTCAGCAACACCTTATCCCCAACCATCAAAGATACATCTCGGACCTTTCGGTCCGCATAACTCTTCTGCCTAGATTGCGCCATGCGAAGCCGCTCCTGAATCAACTTCGCGTTGCCAACGCATCCTGAACCAAGTCTGTGCTCAATAGCCTAGCCTCACCTGGCTCAAACCAACCAACTGGAGGTCTTCACGTCCTACCATGTAAATCCTCATACGGGGCCATCTGGATACTCGACTGATAGCTATTATTATATGCAAACTTCGCAAGTGGAAGAAACTGGTCCCATGAACCACCAATGCCAATCACACAAGCACGCAACATATCCTCCAAAATCTGAATGGTACGCTCCGACTGCCCATCGGTCTGAGGATGAAACGTTGTGCTCAACTCAAGTTGAGTACCCAAATCTCTCTGTACGGCTCTCCAAAACTGAGATGTGAACTGAGTGCCTCTGTCAGAAATGATAGAAATTGTAACCCCATGCAATCGGACAATCTCCCTGATATAAATCTCAGTTAACCTCTTCGAAGAATAATTGGTACCAACAGGAATGAAGTGCACATACTTGGTCAGCCGATCCACAATAACCCATATAGCATAAAACCTCCTCGAAGTCTGTGGGAGTCCAACTACGATGTCCATGGTGATCCGCTCCCACTTCTAATCCGGTATATCAAATCTATGAAGCAATCCACCTGGTCTCTGGTGCTCATACTTGACCTGCTGACAGTTGAGACACCGAGTCACAAACTCCACAATATCTTTCTTCATCCTCCTCCACCAATAATGTTGCCTCAAATCCCGATACATCTTTATGGCACCCAGATGGTTGGAACCGCGAACTATGAGCCTCTGCTAGAATCAAATATCGAAGACCATCTAAATTTAGGCACGAAAATTCGGCCCTACAACCTCATGACCCCATCATCACCAATAACCACATCCCTGACATCATCGCGACGGACTTTGTCCTAAAGAACAGGCAAATGTGGATCATCATACTAGCGTGCTCTAATCTGATCGTAAAGAGAAGACCTGGAGGCTACACAAGTCAATACCCGCGGGGGCTCAGATAGATCCAATCTCACCAACCGACCCGCTAAGGCCTGAACATCAAGGGCTAATGGCCGCTCTACTACTGGAAGGTAGGTTAGACTCCCCAAACACTCTGTTGTGTGACTCAGGGTGTCAGCCACTACATTGGCCTTCCCTAGATGATATAAGTTAGTGAGGTCATAATCCTTGAGAAGCTCTAACCATCTCCTCTGAAGCAAATTAAGGTCCTTCTGCCTCAGCAGATTCTGCAAACTATGATGGTTAGTAAAAATTTCACACTGCACTCCATACAATAATGCCGCCAAATCTTCAAGACATGAACAATGGCAGCTAACTCAAGATCGTGCACTGGATAATTCTTCTCGTGCACCTTTAACCGTCTAGACGTGTAGGAAATCAACCTACTATCCTGAATCAACCCCACTCCCAAACCAACTCTAGAAGCATCACAATAGACTGTATAAGAACCCGAACCAGTAGGCAAAACTAGTACTGGAGCTGTGGTAAATGCTGGCTTGAGCTTCTGAAAGATCTCCTCACACTCATCAGAACATCTGAATGAAGCACCCTTCTAGGTCAATCTAGTCAAAGGCGAAGCAATAGAAGAGAACCGCTCAACAAAGCGACGATAGTATCCCGCCAAACCAAGGAAACTCCTAATCTCTGTAGCTGAGGACGGTCTGGGCCAACTCTGCCCTGCCTCTATCTTCTTCAGATCAACCTGAATACCCTCACTAGACACCACGTGCACCAAGAAAGCTACTGAACCAAGCCAAAACTCACACTTGGAGAATTTTGCATAAAGCTTCTCTTCCCTCAACCTCTATAACACAACTCTGAAATGTTGAGCATGCTCTTCCTGGCTACGAGAATAAACCAGGATGTCATCAATGAACACAATGAAAAAAGAATCTAGGTAAGGCTAAAACACATTGTTCATTAATTGCATGAATGCAGCTGGGGCATTGGTCAGCCCAAATGACATAACCAAGAACTCATAATGACCATGTCTGGTCCTGAAAGCAGTCTTCGGAATGTCAGAATCCCAAACCTTCAGCTGATGATACCCAGATCTCAAGTCAATATTGGAAAACACTCTAGCTCCCTGAACCTGGTCAAACAAATCATCAATGCGGGGCAAGGGGTACTGATTCTTCACTGTAATTTTGTTCAGCTGCCGATAATCAATACACATACACATGGACCCATCCTTCTTCTTCACGAACAACACTGGTGCACCCAAAGGTGACGCACTAGGCCGAATGAAACCCTTATCCAGGAGTTCCTGAAGCTGCTCTTTCAACTCTTTCAGCTCCGTTGGTGCCATACGATAAGGTGGGATAGAAATAGGCTGGGTGCCTGACACCAATTCAATACAAAAATCAATATCCCTGTTAGGTGGCATGCCTGGTAGGTCTGCAGGAAACACATCCGGAAAGTCACCGACCACATGAACTGAATCAATAGCGGGAGTCTCACCATCGACATCCCTTACAAAAGCCAATAAGATACCCAGCCTTTATCAACCATGCGCTGAGCCTTCAGGTAGGAAATCACCCTGCTAGGCATATACTCGTAAGAACCTCTCCACTCAACCCTCGGGCACCCTGGCATAGCTAAGGTCACAGTCTTAGCGTGACAATCAAGAATTGCATGGCACGGAGATAACCAATCCATGCCCAATATCACATCAAAATCGACCATGCTGAGTAACAGTAGGCCCACTCGGGTCTCCAGATCCCTAATAGATATCATGCACGACCGATACACATGGTCCACAATAATAGTATCGCCCACTGGAGTCGACACATGAACAGATGTGACTAGAGACTGGGGAACGTACTTCTCCAACAAGATCATGGAGAACTGCTGCCAGGTGAGAGGTGCGGAACCAATCGGCCTACGCCTCTCGAATGACTCCCACCAAGTAAAGGCAGCACCCGCAAACTGAAATGTAACAAATGGGACCCCACTAGTCTCCAAAATACCCACAGTACGTAGTATCCTCTATCACTTATCTAGAAACCTCTGGGCATCCTGGCCCTCTATACCGCTGAAAGTCAGAGGCTGAAGTCTACTGGACCTCTCCAGTCTGCGCTGCTCATCCTCAGGCATAGCAGGGACCACATAATCCTGGACCAGAGCAATTGGCTGAGATGGAGCTGCTCCCGGTGCCTGAATACCCAGTGCAGCCTGCTCAGGTTCTCGGGCAGCTGGAGTCTAATGCCTCCCCCTCCCTGAGCTGTAGTGGCAGTAGAAGACATGGCGACAGCCTGAGCCAAACTGGTGCACACTATCGATATCTGAGACATGGTCTCCTGAAGAACCGAAATAACCTAAGAGTTCGACAGCCTCTCGAAGATAAGTACAGACGTCTCCGTACCGATCCGCAAGACTCTACTAAACCTGCTCATGACCGTTGAGTCCTATGTAACCTAGGCTCTGATACCAAACTGTCACGACCCCAAAACTTAATCTGGCTGTGATGGAGCCTATCGTGGAACTAGGCTAGCCAATAACCACATTTTTACAATTTCTTTCAAAATCCCAATCCAATTTCAAGCATTTCATAAAATATACAGAGTTTAGTAAATACATTAGGCCAATAAACAGTGCCACCAACCCCAAAACCCGGAGCCAACATGTCATGAGCATCTAAGAAAAATAAGCCAAAGGTATACTATTATAATACAAAACCTCCGAATGAATAGCTAGTTACAACAAGAAGGGAAAACAGTGATGCTGCGGACGCTGAACAACTACCTCTATATCCCGCACTCTGGCTCCGCATGGAAAAGATAGCTAATGCTCAGTATCTGCACCTGAATCTACACACAAGGGTGCAGGGAGTAATGTGAGTATGCCCACTCAGTAGTCATGAAAATAAATCAAGCCTAAGCGGCAAGGAAACACATAAAAATCAATGTCATGAATTCACAATATGCACTGCCTTACTTTACAACAGTATAAACATAAATATATGAAATTGTCATGCCTTAATACCAACCTCAGGAAAGACCTTTGAAAAATGTTTATTTTCAACAGCTCCAAACCGAAAGATTTAGTGTGAAAATGAAATGAATCACATAGAGGCCGGTTGAGCAAAACACATTTCATAAGTTCAGAGTGAAAGTAGTAAAAATCATAAGTAGCCCCTCGGGAAAAAACATGTATCATAACCAGCCCCTCGAGCATGCCTCACAGTCACGCATAATAAGTCGATCATCACCTCCCAGTCACTCATAATCATCCCCTCGGGCATACCTCACCATCACTCGTAATTAGTGACTCAGCACCTCACAGTCACTCATGCCTCCAATCACTCGTCACTCGACACTCGGCACTCGGTGCGCTCACTGAGGGTGTGTGCAGACTCCGGAGGGGCTCCTTCAACCCAAGCACTAATATTAGGCCACCTCGTGGCGTATCATATCCCCACAATTAGGCCCTCAACCTCACTCAGCAGAACCTCTCAAAAGCCCCTCGGGCCAATATGTAAAAATAGGGTACTCGACCCAAAGCATCATTTTTAAATCTCAAAGTAGTGCAAATCAGGTTGAGTTTCGAAAACAGTAAGCACAATGTGGCTGAGTGAAATCATCAATAGACAGTGGGGAAAACAACAGTAAAAAGACCCCAAGGGGTCTAAACAGATCGGCACGAGGCCCCAAACACGCTTATAGCCCAAATATTTCAACAATCTTTAGAAGATAATTTAACATAAGGTTTTGAGTAAAATATGCAACTCATTAGTTGCCCCGAAGTGGACCTAGTCCAATCAAGAAAAATCAGTGCGCACCACATACTCGTCATCTGACATGTGCGCCATTCTAAAATCAGTGAGAAATATGCAGTCCGGGGTTTCATACCCTCAGGACAAGATTTATAACCATTACTTACCTCTACCGGGCCACAACACTAGTCCGCTATGATCTTTCCCCCCAAATTGGCTCCCGATTTCTCCGACTCTTGCCAAGACAAGTTTAACATCATCAATATATACTAAAGGAACACAACTCAATCGAAAACTATCAAGTTATACAAGAATCTCGAAATTTGGCCAAACCCGAGCCCCGGGCCCACATATCGGAATTTGATTAAATTTACATCACTAGAATCCTCGTCCTCCCACGATTCTATACATACCAAGAACACTAAAATCGGACCATAATTGCCCACTCAAATCCCCAAAAGAAAATATCAATTTCCATGCACCCTTCTTCCCCAAATTTGAGTTTAATTCCAACAATTTTATGGTTAATTACATAGAAAACGACATATAAACGAGTTATGAAGTTTAAAACCTTACCTCCAAGTGATTCCCTTCAATTTCCTCTTCAAAACCTCTCAAAAGAGCTCCCAACTCGTTCAATAATGGAGGAAAATGAACTATTCTCGCACAAATGGTCTTTAAAACATTCTGCCCAGCCATTTAATTTCTTCAGTGCGATCGCGAAATTAGACACGTGATCACGATGCACAGACCAGCCAACTAAATGTGATCCCAAGCTAAGACACGCGACCGAACAGAACAACTTTCCAACCCACTCACGCGCCTCAGAATCCTCTACGCGATCGCACCAACACCCACGCGATTGCACTGCCTTACCTGACCAACCTACGCGATAGAGATCCTAACCACACAATTGCATAGAAAAAATGACTTCCCCACTCTTTTACTCTACGCGATCACAGACGAGTCCACACGATCGCATTGAAGGATTCACTGCTGCTAAAACACCAGAAAACAACAGTCTTCTTAAGGCCAAAAAGTGCCCGCTTGAGAATCCAAAATACACCCGAGGCCCCCGGGACCTCAACCAATCCTACCAACACACCCATAACATCATTCAAACTTATTCGAGCCTTCGAAACACAAAAACCAACATGAAAACACCAAAATAACATCAAATTGAAGCCTATGAACTTTGAAACTTCCAAATTTCGCCAACTACGCCGAAACCAACCAAACCATCTCCGATTGACCTAAAATTTTGCACACATACCCAAAATGACATTACGGACCTTCTCCAACTTTTGGAATCCCATTACGACCCCGATAGCCTATTTTCCACTGCCAACCGAAAATCGCCAAAAACTAACTTTCGCCAATTCAAGCCTAATTCTACATCGGAAATTAAAAATTCATTCCGAACACACTCCTATGTCCCGAATCACCTAAAAAATCTATCTGAGCCATAAAATATACATCCCGAGGTCGTTCACCAATAAGTCAACTCTCAGTTGACTTTCTCAACTATTAGGCTACTTTGAGAGACTAAATGCCTCAATTCTCACCATGACCACTCTAGACCCAAACCAACTGACCCAACTCAACAAAAACAGGCTAGCAATATATGACAAATGCATAAATAGGGGAAATGGTGTAAATCTCACGGAACGACCGGCTGGGTCGTTACATAACTCTCCCTTGGTTTTTCTTTGTGCCACGGTTTTTTTCCAAGGGTTTTGTTAGAACAGGGTATAGTGAGTTTTTATTTTTGTTTGTAGTAGGAAACCTTTTTCTATGATGTGAATTGAAGCGATATCTCTTGACTTGGTTATACCTTGAGAATAATGAGTGTTATAGTTGTGACGCTTAGGCTCAATTTTTTACTCTTGCATAAGCATCTTAAATTCTATGATCTTAACTTTGTTTAACTACTTTGACTAGAGTGTCTTGATGAGTCTGATCGTAAGTAAGTTATGTACCATGTGTGTGTGAGGATTTGTGTATTATATGAATTGCTTTTGATGTCTAGAACTTTCCCCATGTTCTTACAAAGCAAAATAGCACTTTTATTTAGTCTCGAAAGTGATATAGGCGTTCCTTTGTTGAGCCTGTTATATGCTTTTATCCACCTAATAATTAATTAACGTAGTTAACTCATTTGACTCTGTAATCCTGTTTCTTTTGCAACCAAAATACAAGCCTTAACTATTTATTTTAATTGTCCATCTATTTGAACCTTGTACCTCTCATGAGCATTTGAAATTGTTATGAACTTTGTAAAAGTTGAAGTGTGGGGTGGTTAATTTGGCTTTTGAGTGGAAATAATGAAATAAGGAGAAAAGTGCATTGTTTTCAAAAAGTCAGATCCACTTGAATCGAATAAGAAAAGAAAAAAATGTTGTATTGTTGTGAAAAATATTCTTTGATAGAGGTGACTCTTGTTGTAAATGTGCTTAAGAAAGTAAGGAGTTAATATATATATATATTGATGTGAAGGTGGAGTATTGTTTGACACAAGTGTGGGGTTTTGAAAGGTAAAAGTGTATGTAGTAAAACAACTTAGGGAGGTCTACTCACTTTTATATCTAAATGTATCATACCCGTCCCGCAACCTACATTACAACCAGGTAAAGTCCTACTTTATCCTTGATTCAATGAGATCAATTAGTAGAGTATTACATTATGGGCAAGCCTATGGTTCATAATTTGTGGCATATGAATGTTTTTTCTGAGAGTGAGTGAATTATTTCTATATTGAGGTCCTAATTGTTCTTAAATTTTATTACGTGTGGAACTCCTCTCTATTGTTGTGTGAGAGAACTTGATTCATGAAGGAAAGGTAATGTCATCGACCTCTATACTAGAGTAAGTGAGCGGGTTATAAATAATGTGTGGTGATTTTGAGTCAAATTTTTGAGGCTAGAATGTTACGTTAATGTGCTTAATCTATTTTAAATATTCTTGGTGTAATGAGTTAAGAGAGTTGCTTAAAAAAGTCGTGTCTATATAAACTGCAGTTTGATTTCTCGAGGACGAGCAATGGTTTAAGTGTGGGGTGTTGATGGTAGGCTATAATTATGTGTTTTAGTCGCTTATTACACTCTAATTTACTGCACTTTAATTGAGTTTCAGTTTTAATTGCTAGTGTTTTGCACTAATTGTGTGTTTTATGCCTTGTAAGAATGATTCCAAGCTATGTAGATGTTATGAAATGAATTCGAGTGACTTGGAGCTTTGAAGTTTGAGTAAAAGCCCAAGGGATGTAGCCCTAATTGCGTTTAGGGGTCGAGGACCAACTCTCGGCGTGAAAAATCGAATTTTGAAATTCACTCTAAGAGAAGTCCATAGTCATGGCTGTCCAATTTCATTTGCCAGTCAAATTACACACTCTGTAGATCTCCATTGCTGCCTGGCCTAGAGGGTCACCGCCCGCCTATGCAATTTTTACAAAGTAATTATCCTATTTCATGCAGAAAAAGATATTTTCATCTAGGCCCGACCCTACTTGGTATATATACACGGAAAATCATTATTTTATGGACTTTTGACACATCTAAGACCTAACGAGGCTAAGGACGAGTTGGAGAAGAAAAATCACAAGGTTTTCATCATTCAATCCTCACTCAAGACACGAATTTGGATCGATTTATGTTTTCCTTAAACTTAAATATATTTGTGATGAATTGCTTCATATCTATGGAGTAGTTCTCTGTAGGGTTTGATGGATTTGATGTACTGGTATTTGTTAGTGTGTTATAACTCTAGCTTTATGTATTGAGCCATTTTGGAAGTTTTAATCATTGCATATATATTCACTTGTTCATGTAACCGAGAGAGGCATAAGTTGTGATATCCTTGCATAATATTTTGTTGGTTGATTTCATTAACTCTTCTTATTAATTGAAAGAGGAAAGTTGAATTGTTGATTAAACATAGTTAGGAAGATAATCGAGAGAGGTTCTCCTAAGGACCAATCCACTACGAATTCTTGCATATCTTCACCGAGCCTAACTTAGTTCATCTTGTGAGGTTGAGACTTAATCGAGAGATAAGTTTCTTCTAAACATGTGAACTAATAATTGAGTGAATTTGAGAGACTCACTTGAATATTTATAGCTTAATTTCTATCTAAGATGATCAACAGAGAGAATTATGTGATTAAAACTAAAATTAACTAAGCGTTTGAACTATCAACTAATGACAATCGCAACAATGAGTAAGAACAGAAAGTTATCAATGGGAGATGACAGGGTTTTGATGGAATAGGTGCAAGATAATTGTTTGGGATTTAAATCAAGATATAGTATGGGGTGTGGGAGTTTGAGCTCCTCCCCCAGCTTGAAATGTGGCGGATGAAAGTGAAATCAACCCCGCCTGAGCTAGAGTGCCGAGCTTGCTCAAGAACTGTGCGAGGGTCTCTTGAAGTGTACGAGTGGCAACATGCGCCTTGGGTGACTGCCCACCAACTGGAGCTACTAGTGGCTCCTCTGTCGCAGCTCGGGAAGGTGCTCTAGATGTACCACGTGCCCTTCCTCGGCATCTGCCCCGATCCCGATCTCTCGCATCTCTAGCAGGGGGCGCAACTATCTGATCATCTAATCTAGTAGTGCTCACCATCTATGAGAGAATAGAAAGTCAAAGATTTAGATATGTCAACCAATTATCATGAAGGAATCAAAGAAGTTGTTTTTTCCTAACAGTTCTAAAGCCTCTCAAAGATAAGTACAGTCATCTCCGTACCTATCTGCAAGACTCTACCAAACTTGCTTATGACAGCTATGAACCTAGAGGTCTGATACCAAATTTTCACGACCCCAAATCTCCCATCGTAGGATGTCATGATGGCACCTAGTGTAACGCCCCAAACTCGGGGAGCGTGACTGGCGCTCAACTGAGGGGACCCGGTCGAGCAAGCCTGTTAGACACTTTCTACCAAACTCGCTTACGATCAAGAGAAGGTTCGTTCCATTAGTTAAACAATGGAAGTATTATATATATATATATATATATACACTACTAATTGATTTCATTTTTGTTACAACATTGTTAAGTTCCAAAATACATATATTTCCACGTTTTTCAGTTCATCGGCACTAGTGAAAACAATTGTTATATCATACTTGGCACTTGGACGCACTTCATATTTAAGTTCGTTTCCACATTCCACATTATTGTCATTTCAACAGCAGCAAGGCCTTTCATTCATGATTTTTATTATGCACGTGAGCAAATTAGAATCTAAGGCACATAGAGGCTTTTCACACAATTGGCATAACAATCTTTATTCTACTTTGACTTGAAGTCTACGTATTTGTAGCACATATCCCATATTTTTAACACATCCTCAATCAATAATATGGCATGATGAAAACATATGAACACATATTGCACATGTACTTTTCAATGAAATCACATTCAGAATAGCAATTCCTATAAGGATCAATTTGGGAGTTACACTGATTTCATGAATTCCAAGGGGTTTAATTCTAAGAAGAGGAGGGTTTTAGCCATACATACCTCAATAGAGCTTCCTTAAATTCTACTATATTCTAGAACTCTTAGCAACATCAATATATTTTAGGAATATACCAAGTTGAACCAAGAATTAGAAAGATGATCATGATTCTAGCTCATTTGAGCACATTATCAAACACTAGGTGTACATTATGTTTGTAAGACCCTTTTGTGAAATATCACATCATCCAACACCCAATTACTTTCATTCTTAGCTCACAATCCTCCTACACTCTTTTGTCACACATGTATGCAAGATAACAACTCCCTTACCCAAGGATAGTTTTGCTAATTATTCATTTTTAGTTGAATTTCAAAATTAAGAGCTGGGGCATAGATTCTTACCTTTAAGGTGAATACTTAGTGAATTTACTTATTAATCTTCAGTGATTTTGGCAAGAATTGATGGGTAATAGGTTGAAGAACACTTCCCCACTCTAAGATCTCTCTCTCACACTCGAAAAATATCAGATTTTAGAAGAAAAATGATCGAAAATGCTTATATAACGAGATTGGATCGGGTTATAAGAACCCCAATAATGAAGCCTCAGGTCAGGATCTACGGTCGCATATGCGTCTGCATAATTATTCTGCGGTTCGCAAAATGGGCCGCATAATGGCCCTCAAAACTGGCATTTTTCTGCTTCGGTCTGCGGTCCACAGACATGTTCTGTGGTCGAACAATGCGCCGCAAAACTCCCATATGAAAAATATCAAAGTTGGATATAGGATCAAAGTGTGGCCCGCGAAATGGTTATGCGGTTTTATAATGGGCTGCAAAAATGACACAAAAAATGGCGCAATGACTGCCTCACTCTGCGGCCATTCTGTGGCCCGCAGAATGATTGTGTGGCTGCATAATGGGCCGCACAAATGCCCTACTCATGCCAACATTTTCCTTTAACTTCTGAATGCACTGATCAGCCCAAAAAGTCTGAACCGCGGAGAGCAAGCTCACCGCGAAGAATTTCTACTATTATTAACCTCTATGCCTAGTTTGGCATCACTGAATCCCCATTTTTTTGGAAAAAAATTTACGGGGCCTTACACCTAGTCTCTAAGACTAGGTAATCCTATCATGCATGGAGAAATAACATAAGTAATAATTGAACTTCAAATTTAAACCAACTTTCTATCATAAAAGAACTCAACAATATTGTTGACAATAACTCCAAAATTTTGGTGAGACTAAGTCATAAGCTCTACACGAATATGCCGTAATCTGTAATATATTGTTGTATAAATCTTGAGTAATAGTAGAAAAAGAAGGACAGAGGGTGAATTCGAGGCCTGCGTACGCAAAGCAGGTATACCCTGAAGTCGTTGAGATGTATAGACAAATCACTAATGCGTAACCTGATATGAGGTACCTTGATCTGCACAAAAAGATGTGCGGAAGCGTAGTATGAGTACACCACAATGGTACACAATAAGTATCAATCTAACTTTGTAGAGAAGTGACGAGGCCAGGTCAATACACCTACTAGGATAGGAAAAAGAAGTTGAACAAGTATTATACAGTCTAAGAATGGAAACTAGTAAAATGAGGCAATAAATAAATACAACATGATAGAGTACAACTGAATTTAAAGCAATAAATGCACAGGGAAGAAACACATAATAATAACATTAAGAAAACAATGCTGAAAATAAAAGTGAGGTTAACGAGAGATAACAACAAAAATCACAACTGAGGTACTGCGTCGTAATCTCATTTCACAATCACAATCACAATCATTTTGTATACTGTTGTGTGAGCCTTACGTACAGGATATTCACATATCACAAATATCATGATCAACCCAAATCCTAAGGGGTAGTTCCCTCCCCCACCCCCTTCCCACAAAGCCTCAAGGTCGGACTATAATGCCTAACAAATGGCGGTCGATGGAGGAATAACAGTATGGAGGGCCTCCAGGATAACCCTTTATGATCAATGATGAGCAATAAATAAAGAACAATTAATGAACACGATAAATGAAAGGCAATAAATCCGTAGAACAAATGTTGAGTATGTTAAGAAGGCAGAGAATGTTCTTGTTGTATTCAATATCCATGTCCCAAAAAATGCCAAGGATCCCCTTTATATAGGAGGGGGAATCCCAACATAGTACATGTCTAATTATTACAAAGAAATACAGCTGGTACAACTATTTAATGTCTTGGTATGGACTTGTACCACTCTTGTAGACTTGGTCAGCTCTAGCCACGTGCCCTTGGGAATTTCCGCCTTTCCACGATGGTCACCGATTTATACTACACTGGGTTTGAGCACAATGAGCCTTCGATGTGCTTCATCAAGGGATACACCTTGGGATCGAACAATGAATTCCACTTCGGGCTCCTCGAGGTTAGTCATGGGGTTCCATAACGGTCCCAAAATCGAACTCCTCGATTTTGGCCAGACACAGACAGTCCCTGCGTTTCTTAGAATGAAATGATAAGAAACGATCTTGAGTTCTTTCCTCTTGGATATATTCATTATGACATCAGCTACATGAGATCATTAAATGCAGTGACAGAAATGCTTCACAGTTGTCGCTGTCAGCACGATTCTCGAAAAGCCCACTAACTGTTACTGGTCGACCTTTCCGCTTCTCCTACATGAACGATTCCTATAAATACTTCAATTTTCCATCTGTCAAACTTTTACATTACCTTCAAGCCTTCAACTCTTTGCTAACAGTTTCTTGCTTTCATCCTTCTTATGAGTTCACTTCTTCATCTTCTTGCTTTGGAAATTTGTTATAGCCATGGCCAAAACTTCTAAAATGGTCATTCAAAAAGAGGGAATGACTTCTTTATCACGCCCGAGTAAGGGAAAATCAAAAGTACCTCCTCGTTTTGAGGAGTGCAATCTCTGTCTCTTCGAGACATCCTCCGATTTCAAAATTGATAAACCACCCTCGACACCGGGCCGATGCGAGCCCAAGTCTCGGTACATAAGTGTGGTGACCGATGTGAAGAAGGTGAAGATAGATTGTTGCTGGGGGAAAGCGGTAAAAGTAGAAATCCCTTCATCTGAGGAAAGCATAGTTACTAATAAAGTTGGCTTCCTCAGCGTATCTACGTATCCTTTCACTTTAGGCCCCGTAAATTCTTCTTCTCCACCGATAAACCCGGTGATCCTCGATTTTTATCGCCAGTATAGAGTGACGCTCGATCAAATTTATCCTTATTTTTTTGTCTCTATGATTAGATATTTCTTGAACATGGTCGGGGGGATGTCTTTCACCCTCGATCATCTGATCAGATTATATAGACCTCGTCTTTATTGATGGGGCTTAATCAAGCTGCATCTTCGATTTGCCAAAGAATGTTTTTTCTGCATTGACGAAGACAAAGATCAGAGATGGATGAGCCAGTTTGTTCGAGTCAGGATCTCGGACCTCATCCCTACCGAGCCATAAGTATCCCTATATCGACCATGTTTTATCACCTGAATCGCCTCTTTTTCTTCTTTTGAACTGACCCCTTTGCTTTTTACTTGATTCTCTTCTGATTGCATAGCCATTGTGTGGTTCCCTAGTGCGTTTAAGTACCTCTCGGGATGGGTTAAGCTCTTGGATTCCACTTCTCTGTATATCAACGTATTTAGCGTGATTTTGCCAAGACGTGATGGCAGGACAAGAATCGTGGTATTCTCTCATCACGGTCACTTCTAGATTCCTTATGAGTAGATTTCATGGGGACAAGTCTCATATTTTATGTTTGTGTGGGCCTCGGGGAGGTCGTTTTAATGATAGTGCCTCCTTCTGGCAAAGAAGAGGCCCAAAAACCTGCCAAGGGCAAAAAGAGGAAGAAGGAGACGTCGACGGAGTCTCCGAAAGCAAACAAACCTAAGTCCCAAAAGCATAAGACCGATGCCACGGTTTTGACCTCGGTAGCTGCAGAAAGTCTTTGTGCTGAAGACGAAGATGATGACAGTTGTCCTTTGGTACAAAGGGTAAGATGAAGCATTAAGGAGACCCTCGAGGAGCGTTTGGGTGCAGTCCCTGAGCCAACCGTTGGACAGGATGCGACCTGTGCCGATGAATACCTGGTTGGAGGAGCCGATTCCGAGATCCTTCGAGGGCGAGAGGAAGCCTCAATAGAAGTCGATGCCCTGGGTGATTTTCAATCGGGCCCGTCATTTTCACAGGGCATATACGGGATGCCCAGAACAGGGAAGCTCCCGATGTTAGGGCCTCTCAGGGAGAGGATGATTTATTCAAGGACTACTTTGTCGGTGTCGAAAAAGACGTCGATCTTGATACCCCGGTTGCTCTTGAGGAGGCTACGAGACTCCAAAAATGGGTAACTTCTTGATATATTATTTGTTCTTCAAGTTTTTATTCTTTTTTTTCTAACTTCTCTCCATTCCCCTGTAGGTCATGACAATGTATGATCAGGCTTTCTCCAAGCTACAAGATTAGTTGACTTGTCGTGAGGAGGAGCTTGAGAAGCTCACATCAGAGTCAAATGAGCTGAAGGCTTTGTAAGCCCGAAAAGAGGAGTAGTTGGTCGACCTCCGCGCAGGCTCAGCGAAGGCGCTCCAGGAGAGGGCTAACTTCATTGAGCATGTAACCTGGTATTTCACGAGCTTGTCTTTAATTGTTATAACTCGGTGCTTATTACCTCAGTTCAGTATTTGCAAAATAAGGAAAAGGATTCCCTGGCAGGGCAGCTTCGGGGAGAGATCGCGGCCAAAGATGCCAAGATCCTAGAGCTGAAGGCACAATAATAGAGTGGCATCGGAGAGGGAAGTTCTTCGGGAGGAGCTAGCCTCGACTCAGGGTCTTCTTCGAGGTGCTCGCGAGGAAGCTGCCGCATTATCCACAGCCAAGTCTAAGGCCGATGCATTTGTATCCTCATACAAAGTTGATGTTGCCGCCGCAAATAATTGGGCCAGAGAGATTTCCGAAGCGGCCGATCTCAAATTGGCTCGGGTCATTGCTCATGCTGAATTGGAAGCTAGGAGGCAGGCCCTTGAGGAGGTGCACGTCAGGGGTTTCGATCTCTCTACTGAAATCGAAGAAGCCAAGGCCTTCGAAGACGAATCAGCAGTTCCAACTACTTTGGACGAGGGCTCGGCAAGCGACTCGGGAAGTAGTAAGGATGAAGAATAGAATACTTTGCCCTTCTTTACTACTTCTTTTTTGTATGTAGGCTCCTCAAGGGAGATTTGTGAAGCACTCTTGTAAGTATATTTTTGGGAAATTTCAAAACTTTGCCTTTTAGTGTTTATGCAAAAGTTAATCTACGAATTTAAATTTAGCCCCTTCGAGCCTGATCTCGGAGTAACGGAGATCCTCGAGATTGGGCCCATCAGATTTCAGCTACACACCTCCCTGAGGTTGATTTAACCCTTCAATCCCTCGAATGATGTATGATAGCGTCATTCTTATGATGCGACTATGAACTGACCGAGATAGCCCTGTCGGTACGTTTCCCAAGATGTCATAGTGGCTCTGTTAGAGATGATTGGCTATTAGAGTAAATAAATAGTCACCGTTTTTCCTATATATATTTGATTTACCTTCATTGATGGCTTATTCGTTTGCAAAACTAATTTTCTCTTTTGAGTTCCTCTTCTTGCATCATTTCTTCTGATATCTCAGTTTGAAGCTTTCGCCCGTGTTTTCATCTTCTTTTACTTGTTTCACAGGAGTCATGGCTGCCATGCCCAAATCTGCTCACTAGGAAGAGGGAAGCTCTACCTCTTCTTTTACTTGAACTGTTTTTTCTCGAGGAAAGACTTTACGTTAGAGAGAGATCTAGGTGTTTCGGTCCATCGAGAACACTCATCGAGGTTCATTTCATCAATATAGGAAAGACACATCGATGCCATTAGGACAGACTGCGGATGGGGAGAAGAGGTGTGTTGCAGATACTTTCTCAGAAAGAGGGTATCATGGCCCATGTAGAGGGCTTTTTGAATGTATACACGTACCCCTTTACGTTGGGCCCTCTCGACCGAGTCGTGCTCGAATTCTATTGAAGGTATTGAGTTACCTTGACTCAGGTCCACCCGTCGTTCTGGAGGATATTGTTGATGATAAGATTCTCTGCAGAGAATGCCGAGCTCGAGTTCACCCTCAGCCACCTCATCAGACGATATCAGCCTTTACATTACCCAAATCTGGTTACTCTACGACGTCGATCCACCAGGCCCTTTATTGCCAGTGATGATGAGGATGTGGACCGACGGTGGATGTGTCGGTTTGTCCGAGTGTGGACTATTGATATTATTCCTGCGGAATTCCTGCCATTTCCCGAGAAATGGAATTTTACACGTAAGTGATACGCTGTACTTTGCCATTTGTTGTTCTTAGTGTAGTCGGACTCCGTAAGAATGTTTTCTTTCTTTCTCCGCAGTGATCCCGTGGTTTCCATATGAGGTCGCCGACCTAGCGGATTGCACTCGAAAACTACCATCTTTTTCAAACTATGATGAACGCAAGTGGCGAGATCTGTCAAAGGGAAGATGGGAAGCAGAACACCATGGTATGTGTTGTATGGTTACCTTCTTAAAGAATACTCCTCTTTATGTCTATTAATTTCTTTGTTGCAGGTATTGGTGAATTTTCTGAAGTGAGACCATGCCCTCTTGGAAAGGATCCTCGGTGGACGAGGATGTTCAAAGTGAAGAAGGGCCTTCCCTGAGGCACAAAGAAGATGAAACCACTGAGCAAGGTGTCACATTCGTCGGTTGGCATACAAGTAGCGATGTGACCGAAAGGGGCGACACTTCATCGTAGGCTATAACCGAGAAGTCTCCCGAGGTAGCTGGGTCCTCTAAACCCTGGGTCTGCAACCTCGGGGGACAGGTTCCAAGGGAGGGTATGAGTGAAGGTCCCTTGCCACCATCATCTTCTCCCATCGAAGGTACTTTGGAGGATGTTCAGGACAGTTCAACTAGGGCCGATGAGACAAGACCAGTGGATGCGCGCTCGACATTCGAGGAGGCTCAGCAGCTCTGCTCTATGGTGAGCCTCGATGATCTTTTGGCCTTCTCAGCTTCATATTTTTATCCTTCTAACTGAACCTTCATTCCCACATGCCTTTGACAAGCTCAAGTCTGAGCTACTTCGTTGTGAGGCTAAGTTTCGGAAAGCCTTGGACGGGGAGAAATATCTCAGGCTTCTTTGTGATAAGAGGACAAGAGAGTTGATAAACTTTCGATCGGAGATGAACCAAAGTCAAGATTACGAGGGCAATCCCGAGAAGCAGGTAAGCTTCATATTGAGGGAATATCGGATTCTTTTTCCATTTTCGGAAAATAATGTTTCGTCATATCAGTTGCACAGAAAAACAGAGGCACTGGAATGCCTTTGGGGAAAAATTGGCCAGGCCAATTTCGAACGCGACGAGTTGAAGGCACAAATAGGTGCTCATGTTGCGGCTGAAAGGAATGCTTCGACTAAGGCCTCCTCCCTCGAGATACATCTTCAAAATGCTCGAGGAAGCAAATCGGTTTAGACGAGCAGGATTACCAAGCTTGAGATAGACCTTTTAAAGATGAAGGTCGAGGCCGTGGATGCTCCAACCGAAGCCGAGGAGGTTCGAGCAAAAGCCGGTAAGAAGCTGGACATCTATCTGAAAGATGCCGCCGAGGCTCGTGTTAAGTTGGGGGAGGCTTTCGATTGAGAGAGACTGATCAATAATTATGCCCGATGCAAATCCTGGAGGGAAACCCTCGAGGAGATCCATGCTAGGGGATTCGACCTTTCGGAGGAGATAGAGCAGGCCAAGGCGGGTGAGTTCGACGCCAAGTTCCTTGTTTCCAATGCTAAAGACAATGAGAAAAAGGCCGATGAGGGAGCCGGTCCCCAAGAGGCCGATGGAGATATAGTCCCCGAGGGGAAGAAAGACTAAGTCCCCGAGAGTAACCTAGGATATTTCTTTCTGATTCTTTTGGTAGGGCTCTCCGAGAGCTGGTCCCCACTTGTTTGTGTCATTTTTTTTTGTTCTGAATCTTGATGCTTGATAATAATTAGTCCGATGAATTGGACTTGGAAATGAAACCCTTGGGGTTTTGTGCTTGATAAGCAATTGGTAATAGCTGATAGTTAACCGTTTAGGGCTCAGTCCTCGAGTCAAATTTTGACTCAGGCTTGTCGACCCTTAGGTTTTTCAGATTGGCCCTGAGGCTCTTTAGATTAGCCCGGAGGCTTTTTAGGCTGGACCTTAGGCTCTTATGCATTGGGTCGATGCGACCTCTAATGTGGATATAATTTTCCCTCGTTAAAGACGTTTTCGAAGTTTTTGTGTTTGTTTGACTCTTCGACGGCTCGACAGAACCTCGATCCTAAGTCGATGTGTGACGACAAATGAGCACCTCGGGAGGGTTGCTCGAACGATGAATTTTTGAAGCTTTTTTCTTGAAGGATGATTGTTTTGAAGCCCTTTCATTGTTTGGAGCTAATATGATCGAAGATATTTTGCTTATGCTGAGGGTAGCTTGATTAACCGGTTCTTTTCGAAGTATTTGAAAGGACTGTAGTTTTATAGCAGCAGTCGGACGTCTCCGAGCCATGTTAATTTGGCCGGGGCCTTTTGATATGGTCATAGTATTTATGTTTGGTCGTAACCTTTTATTCCCCGAGTGAGGTAGTCTCGGCGTCTATATCGAGGGTATGCCTTTTTAGGGGTCTTACAAGTTTGAATATATAGCCTTGAATTTAATATTGGGATTATGCCTTTTTAAGGTCTTACAAATTTGGGCATGCCTTGTTGAGGTGTTACAGATTTGGTGTTGCCTCATTGAGGGCTTCTGAGTTTGATGTTGCCTTATCGAATTCTTACGAGCTTGAGGTTACCTCACTGATGGCTTACAGGTTCAATATTGCCTCATGGAGGGCTTACGAGCTCGAGGTTGCCTCATTGAGGGCTTACAGGTTCGATGTTACCTCGTGGAGGGCTTATGAGCTCGGGGTTAGATAGCTCGGCAAGCTGAATTTTGATGACAATCTCCGAGTGTTCGGGAGTTTTTGGCCCTGGAGCCATTTCTTTTGAAAATAGCAAACTTCTTTTCAGCATAAAGCGCTTTGATGATAATATATACTCCTTCGATTTCTTTATACAAGCGTATATGTTTTTGTCGTCGAGAGTCCAATTATTCTACACGGACATGATTCATTCGATCGTTTGGTTCGTTACAGCATTCTCCTATCGAGACCCTATTTGTAATGTTTCAATTTCTTCGAGGAGGTGATCACCCGGGGGATGCCCCCCCCCCTCCGTATTCGAGGTTGATCGAAGAGAAGCCTTGAATACTTGTTGAGTTCTCCTTAGGCAGGATATGTATGTTGCCTCATTAAGAACCTCGTCGATAAAACCCATTTGGGATACAATACGATCTAAGGGAAAAAGAGCGCAACACATGCTTTAAAACCTAAGGTCTTCGAGCTAGAGTGTGCTTCGATTCCTCTCAATCGAACACTTGTACATGAGTTAGTGGAAAACGTAAATGAGAAAGGAAGAGGGTTGTACCTTAATTGTGGTAGCGTTTGAGCATCGATATGCTTAAATTGCTCGTTCTGAGGATGCGACACAGTCCTTTATTCGTCCATTCAGGTGCAGCTAAAAATGTAGTTTGTGATTGCTACTTGGCTGTTTGCTCGTCCTTTGGCTCCTTCGATGCAGAAGTCATCGATGTCGGTGCCACATCGTGCACCACGAACATCTCTCTTGTTGCATGCTGCTCCCCGTATATTGTTTTTACTCTGTCATCCGCCGGAAATTTTATCATTTGATGAAGGGTTGATGACACTACTTTCATAGAGTGTATCCACGGCCTCCCGAGTAAGGCATTGTACCTCATGTCACCTTCGACGACACGAAACTTGGTATTTTGAGTTGTACCGCCCACGTTGACTAGGATGGTGATCTCCTCTTTTGTTTTCTCGCTCGCCATGTTGAATCTATTGAGGACTCAAGAGGCAGGCACAATCTGGTCGAGCAGCCCAGCTGTTCTACCACCCTCGACCTAATTATGTTGGCCGAGATACCTGGATCCACAAACACACACATAACTTGAAATTTATTCAAAAGAAAAGAAATTACCAATGCGTCGTTATGAGGCTGAGACAGGGTCTCAATTTCTTCTTTGCTGAATATGAGAGCTTCCTTGGGTATGTAACTCGGAGTTCTCTTTTCGCTGGTGATGGATATTTTCGTTCGCTTGACGACGGGTCCTTGTAGAGTGTCGATCCCTCCAATGAACATGTAAATAACGTGTTGTGGTTCTTCTGTTACATTTTTCTTATTCGTCTCTCTTTCTCGAAATTGATTTTTAGCTCGGTCGCTGCGGAACTCTCGAAGGTTCCCTTTACTGGTTAGTCGGGCTACCTCTTCTCGGAGCTGTCTGAAATTCTCGCTCTTATGACCGTGAGTGTCGTGATGTTCGCACACCAAGGTAGGGTTCCTTTGTGAAGGATTTGACAATATGGGTTTTGGCCATCTGGTATCTTTGATTTTACCTATGGCTGATACGATGTCTGAAACATCAATGTTGAAGTTGTGCTTAGATAACCAGGGTGCCTCCACCAGCCTTACGTGCCTATCGAACCCGGCTTTGTTCACGAGTCCCCGAGAATTCTGACCTCAATGCATCTTTCGATCGTTACGAGGTATATTGCGCCTCGAGGCATTTCTTCGATATTGCACCTCGAGGCAAACGAATCTATTAAATTCGGGGGTAGGTTATGGTATCACATCATGGACCCCTTTGACAGCGTTTCTCCAAATATTTTCAGAAGGACAGACTCAATCTTGTCATCTTTTAAGTCGTTCCCTTTCATAGCACAAGTATAGGCAGTAATATGCTCATTAGGCTTCGAGGTCCCATTATACTTCAGAAGATCGGGCATTCTGGACTTCTTCAGGATGGGCTTCAGAGCCGCTCTTGATGGGAATTGCTTTTGCACAAACTTCTTAGCATCTACACCCTTCAGAATCGGGGGCGCGCCCGTGATCTGATCAACCCTAGAATTATAGGAATCCACCTTTTTGTCGTTAGCTTTTATCTTCTTTTCGCCTGATTAATTTCTCTTTGTGAGGTCTTCGAGCATCTTCATAATAGCAGGGTCGACTGCTCATTAGTTGTTGCTCGACCTTCCCAATACCTGCTCGACTCGAGGAGCCGTTTCCAGCGGTGTTGTGCTTGGAATTTTTTGATGGCTTTGTAACTGAGCAATAGCTACTTGTTATAAATGTGGCGCGCAACACACCCATAAGTGAGACTCTACTAGGCACGACTTTGTAGACTCCCTAGGACACGACTTGCTCTGATACCACTTTGTCACACCACAAACTTGGGGAGGCATGGCTGGCACCTGGTGCCGTACTGGCCCAAGCGAACCACTCTGAAGCTCTTTTTTTTTCTTTGTAACTATCATGGGCCAACATGGTCGCAACTGGTACCACATAACTATAAGTGAGAAAATAATGTATTAACGAACTATCATTCTTAAAACATGAATACATATAAGCCGTCAAGGCCTCTGACATACTGCACAAAATGACCCTCTATCTATAAAGACTCTAAGGTTATTAGACATGAAACAGGACAGGGCATCAGCCAACCCATAAGTCTGTAGCAAAACTCTGACACGATGACTCATACACTCGACTACACTGCGAATGAGGTTGAGTCTTATTGATCCTTCGATAAATGCTAACCTCGTATAGTATGAGGGCTCAAAAAACTGATTATATATACCTGCATGTATGAATATAGAGTCCCTAACAAAAGGACGTCAGTACGAACAATGTACCATGTAGGTAAGGCAGAACTGAAACATGACAATAACTCAACATTAATTGAAGACATATAAGAATCAACATGAATCTCTGAAGTGCCACCGCATATGCATACTTATTATATTTATATATATAATGCTTCTCTTTGAGACTATTATCCATATCGTATGATGCATGATGGCGTAACTGATCCGTTGTAACTGCCCGACCGGCCGTAGCGCGGTGGTAAATGCCTGATTGCCCGACCGGCCGTGGCTCGGTGGAAAATGTGTAACTGCCCAATCGACCGTAGCTCGATGGTAAATGCATGACTGCCCGACCGGCCATAGCTCGGTGGTAAATGAATATGCATGACTGTCTAACTGGTGGGAAATAATAGTACATAATTGCCCAATCGGTGGTAACTGCTCGACCGGCCGTAGAACGGTAGTAAATGTGTAGCTGCCCAATCGGCCGTAGATTGGTGGTATAAATGCATGACTACCCGAACGGCCGTAGCACGGTGGTAAATTCATGAAGATGCATGTACATGTATCACTATATTATAAGCACTAACATCTCTATCATATACCTCATTAGGGACTTAGATAAATACTTAGACATGCTTGAATATCATTTTACAGGAATAACTAACATAGACATCCTTAACTGCTAAAAGTAGAAACACTTATGAAATAGCATTATGTTTACCTATCGTTACTTGGATCATGCCAATAGAAAGAAGGATTAGCCTTAACATACCTTAATTGTTCATAAGAACTCGAGAAGGTCATAGATGAACATTCAAACTTGGATTATATTCAAAAGAATTATCCTCAAGGCATGAATTCCCCAAAGAATTATCCTTAACTAAAGGTGTTGAACGTTTGTTAACTCCTTCTCCATGCCAAATGAAGGGTGAACTTTTATAATAGGCTTTCCAAGAATGAGAGCACACCAAATTCACTCACAACAATAACATAAACCAAAATGCCTACCAAGTGCTCCATCATGTTTATTTGTTATTGTAGTTGGAAAATGATATGTATTCTTTCAAGATATACTAACGTGACTTTGTAATAAAAAGAGCACTATATTTGAATCTCTTGAAGATCTAAAAGTCCAAATGAAGTAAAATGGTCATAAATTTGTGTTTGAATAGATGTGGGCCAACTTCATGTAGTGGCTTAACCACATGCCTTTAATTTGCCACTTTTCAATTTAATTTCAGAGTCATTAATTTGAAGGTTGGGCTGCCACATTGGTTGTTATCTATTCCCAATAAGTAACCACCAATCATCTTAATTAGGTGTTAACTTTCCACATAAAATAATAATTACCTAATTATCCGCATAAAAAAGAATTATCTCAAATTACTTATAATACTACTCACTTTTAACACACCTTATACATCTTACTATCATGGCCATGTGGTACCATATAAAATCAATACATACACTATTATTTCATAAAAACGTCCATGTAAAAATGCATATATTTTCTTAACTTCTAATCTCATATAAAGAGTATAAATTTTTGTTCGCTTAATTCTTAAAATGCTACAAATATAACCTTCTTTTCTTGTGAGAAAATACTTTCAATTTTTACAATAAAAAAAATCACTTAAACTTCCTCATATTATGTGTATAATTTAAAGCATATTCGAAATTAGTAATATTAATAACTATATGAAATCATGTTTTAAAAATTTCTTACAAAAATGTTCAACTCAAAATATCATATCAAATGTATATAACTGTATCAAGGTTGTTAAATTTATAGGGTCTTACAATAATATAGTCACAAATCCTCTATAATATCATTAATGGTCTTAATCCCTTCAAGCTCATATGATTACTACGACTTATCCTAATATTAATGTACACGATGTAACATCCTTCCCCCCTTAGATCATTCGGGATAGAGATTTACAAAATTTTTGCTAGGCTCTCCTCTGTATACCAAACTAAAATCCAACCGCTATCTGAGCTCTGGAATATTCAAAACCTTTAACTTACTTACTTTTCAATCTTGCATCGTATCTTCTATTTCTTTCATAAATTCCCTTCCACATTAGTAGAAGTTACATCTACGCCTTAAAGCTCTATTGTGATAGCACCTCTAAAGCATACAAAATTCGGTGAAAATTTTATACTGACTTCCTACGGCTTAGCTATATGGAACGATCTGGAAACAAAAGAAGGGTTATATTTCATAAATTCCTTAAAGCCTCTCAGTTATAAATGTGGCGCGCAACACACCCGTAAGTGAGACTCTACTAGGCACGACTTTGTAGAATCTCTAAGACACAACCTGCTCTGATACCACTTTGTCACGCCCTAAACCTGGGGAAGCGTGGCTGGCACCCGATGCCGCAGTGGTCCGAGCGACCACTATGAAACTCTTTTTTTTTTCTTTGTAACTATCGTTGGCCAACATAGCCAGAACATTTACCACATAACATTAAGTGAGAAAATACTATATCAATGAACCATCTTTCTTAAAACATGAATCCATATGGTCCGTCAAGGTCTCTGACATACTGTATAAACTGACCATCTGTCTACAAAGTCTCCAAGATTAATAGACATCAATTAGGAAAGGGCACCGGCCTACCCATAAGTCTGTAGAAAAACTCTGACACGATGAATCATAGACTCGACTGCACTCCGAATGAGGTGGAGTCTTACTGATCCTTCACTGAATGCTAACCCCGTCTACTATGAGTGCTTTCCAAACTGATTATCTATACCTGCATGTAGGGTTGTTCATAAAAACCCGGAAAACCGAAACAAACCGAAAATTGAACCATACCGGCCAAAAAATCGATATTTTTAGGTTTTCTTTGGTTTTGGCTTTAAATTTTAAAAACTGATCATATTGGGTTTGGTTTTGGTTTTAATAAAAAAACAAACCAAACTGACTATAAAATTAGCTATTTAAATTTATTATTACACCTATATATATGTATATTTTTATATAAATTTTTTAAAATTGCATGGTACATATTAGTCATTTGTATTTGAGTCTAGTTCTTTGCTATTATAAGAATCTAATTCTTTGACTTATAGTTTGATTGGTAGTTTTCTTTTACTAAGTACAATAATTTATTTCATGTTAATAATAATAAATTTTTAATTGAGTACTTAAATTATTCGTCACTATTTGAGTCAATTATCATCAATATATCTTGATTAATGATTTATTTCTGAAAAACCAATTAGTTTGATAGAGTTACGTTGGAAATATAGTCGCCGAAACATGCGTTTGGTAGTGTATGTCTCGTATTTAAGAAAAACTAACAAATACCAAAAAAATTCAAAAAACCGACAATACCGAATCGATAAAATATCGACTTTATTGGTTTGGTTTGGTTCAAATATTTGAAAAACAAAGTTACTTGGTTTGGTTTCCGTTTAGTGAAAAATCATCCCAAAGCGAACCATGAATAGCCCTACCTGCAGGCATGAATGCAGCGTCCCCAACAAAAGGACGTCAGTATGGATAATGTACTGAGTAGGTAAGGCGGAACAGAAACTAATTAAAGACATATGAGAATCAACCTGAATCTCTGAAGCGCCACCGCATATGCATACTTATTATATTTATATAGATAATGCTTCTCTTTGAGACTATTATCCATATCGTATTATGCATGACGGCGTAACTGATCCGTTGTAACTGCCCGAGCGGCCGTAGCGCGGTGGTAAATGTATGATTGCCCGACCGGCCGTAGCTCGGTGGAAAATGTGTAACTGCCCAATCGACCGTAGCTCGGTGGTAAATGCATGACTGCCCGACCGGCCATAGCTCAGTGGTAAATGAATATGCATGACTTTCTAACCGGTGGGAAATAATGATACAGAACTACCCAATCAGTGGTAACTGCCTGACCGGCCGTAGCATGATGGTAAATGTGTAACTTCCCAACTGACCGTAGATCGGTGGTATAAATGCATGACTAACCGACCGGCCGTAGCACGGTGGTAAATTCATGAAGATACATGTACATGTATCACTATATTATAAGCACTAACATCTCTATCATATACCTCATTAGGGACTTAGGTACATACTTAGACACGCTGGAATATCATTTTACAGGAATAACTAACATAGACATCCTTAACTGCTAAACGTAGAAACACTTATGAAATAGCATTATGTTTACCTATCGTTACTTGGATCATGCTAATAGAAAGAAGGATTAGCCTTAACATACCTTAATTTCTCATAAGAACTCGAGAAGGTCGTAGATGAACATTCAAAATTGGATTATATGCAAAAGAATTATCCTCAAGGCATGAATTCCCCAAAGAATTATCCTTAACTAAAGGTGTTGAACGTTTGTTAACTCCTTCTCCATGTTAAATGAAGGGTGAACTTTTATAATAGGCTTTCCAAGAATGAAAGCACACCAAATTCACTCACAACAATAACATAAACCAAAATGCCTATTAAGTGCTCCATCATGTTTATTTGTTATTATAGTTGGAAAATGATATGTATTCTTTCAAGATATACTAACGTGACTTTGTAATAGAAAGAGCACTATATTTGAATCTCTTGAAGATCTAAAAGGACAAATGAAGTAAAATCGTCATAAATTTGTGTTTGAATAGATGTGGGCCAACTTCATGTAGTGGCTTAACCACATGCCTTTAATTTGCCACCTTTCAATTTAATTTCAGAGCCATTAATTTGAAGGTTGGGCTGCCACGTTGGTTGTTATCTATTCCTAACAGCTAACCACCAATCATCTTAATTAGGTGTTAACTTCCCACCAAAATTAATAATTACCTCATTATCCACACAAATAAGAATTATCTCAAATAACTTATAATACTACTCACTTTTAACACACCTTATGCATTCTTACTATCATGGACATGTGGTACCATATAAAAATAATACATACACTATTATTTCATTAAAACGTCCATGTAAAAATGCATATATTTTTTCAACTTCTAATTTTCCTAATCTCATATAAAGAGTACGAATTTTTGTACGCTTAATTCTTAAAATGCTAAAAAGATAACCTTCTTTTCTTGTGAGAAAATAATTTCTATTTTTATAATAAATAAAATCTCATAAACTTCCTCATATTATGTGTATAATTTAAAGCATATTCAAAAGTAGTAATATTAATAACTATATGAAATCATGGTTTTCAAACTTTTTTACAAAAATGTTCCACTCAAAATATCATATCAAATGTATATAATTGTATCAAGGTTGTTAAACTTACTGGGTCTTAAAATAATATAGTCACAAATCCTCTATAATCTCATGAATGGTCTTAATCCCTTCAAGCTCGTATGGATTACTACGACTTATCCTAATATTAAAGTAAGAGATGTAACATCTTTCCCTCCTTTGGAACATTCTTCCTCGAATGTTAACCCTTAGAGATTTACAAAATATTTGCTAGGGTCTCCTCTGTATACCAAACTAAAATCCAACTGCTATCTGAGCTTTGGACTATTCAAAACCTTTACCTTACTTACATTTCAATCTTGCATCGTATCTTCTATTTCTATCATAACATCCCTTCCACATTTGTAGAAATTAAATCTATGCCTTAAAGCTCTATTGTGATAGCACCTCTAGTGCATACAAAATTCGGTGAAAATATTATACTGACTTCTTACGACTTAGCTATATGGCACGATCTGGAAACAATAGAAGGGTTATATTTCATAAATTTCCTAAAGCTTCTCATTTATAAATGTGGCGCGCAACACACCCGTAAGTGAGACTCTACTAGGCACGACTTTGTAGACTCTTTAGGACACGACCTGCTCTGATACCACTTTGTCACGCCCCAAACCTGGGATTCGTGGCTGGCACCTAATGCCGCAGTGGCTCGAGCAACCACTATGAAACTCTTTTTTTTTCTTTGTAACTGTCATGGGCCAACATGGCCACAACTTTTAACACATAACATTAAGTGAGAAAATAATGTATCAATGAACCATCTTTCCTAAAACATGAATACATATGGGCCGTCAAGGCCTCTGACATACTGTATAAAATGACCATCTGTCTACAAAGCCTCTAAGACTATTAGACATCAATTAGGAAAGGTGACCGGCCTACCCATAAGTCTGTAGCAAAACTCCGACACGATGACTCATAGACTCGACTGCACTCCGAATGAGGTGGAGTCTTACCGATCCTTCGTTGAATGCTAACCCTGTCTACTATGAGAGCTCATCAAAGTGATTATCTATACCTACATGTAGGGTTGTTCATAAAAACCCTACAAATCGAACCAACCCGAAAACTGAACCAAACCGGCCAAAAAACTGATATTTTTAGGCATTTAAATCTTATACATTTCCCAAGGACTGCAAGTACAAATCATGAGCTTCTAAGAATAGAGTTCACAAAGCGGAAATGAAATATATAAATAGTCTGTTTGAAAAGTACATAAACAGAACTTTATAATCTAAGGCTACCCCGAACAACAGAGGCAGTTGCAGTAGGGACGCGGGTACATCTTCAACTATAGCAACTATCGAACACAGCAACAACATCAGCCAACATATGCACGCAATGTGCAAAAGTGTAGTATCAGTACAACCGACCCCATGTACTAAGTAAGTAACAAAACTAACCTTAGGTTGAAAGCAGTGAAGAGCTATCACAAGGCCGGGTCTAATACAAGTATTCTACAACAATTCATAACATCATAATACAGGTAGTAAAAGGGGTACCTCAGAAGTAAAAATGCTCAACTCGTTCACAGTTATAGAAAATAGGCATGCTTTTCAACTATCTTAGTGAAAATTCAATCATTTTGCTGAAAATGCCAAAAATATAGGTAAGTTTGAAACTGTGATTTTTTTTGTCAAAATCCTTTCAGAAATAAGTAAGATGTTTCATTTTCTTTCCAAATAACAAGTATAAAATACCTCTGTATGCCCACATATCAATGTGCATAATAAGTCATGGATGACGTGATACTATATCGCATGAGGTAAAATGCATCTATATGCATGTATGCCATGTGTGCATGAAAATGCCATGTATCTCATGGATGAATCATGTACTCATACTGTCAAAGTACTCAGTCTCACTCCTCAATGCTCAGCACACTCAGACAGTCGGTGCTGTACAATAATAGTTGTGGCGTGCAGCCCAATCCACTCACATTTATAATCGACTGTGCACTCTGGGGGTGTTCAGACTCCGGAGGGACTCCCACAACCCAAGCACTATAATCCGCACAGAAAACTCATGTGCTGCCCATACAACTCACGTGCCATAATATCAATATTTGAATCTGCACGGACAACTCACGTGTTGCACGGACAACTCACATGCTACACGGACAACTCATGTGCTATGATATCAATACTTGTATCCGCACGTACAACTCACGTGCTACGGTATCAACATTCACAAAACCAGGACCCTGGCCTCACTCAGTCATCAATCTCTCCAGTCTTACTCACGGGCTCACAACGTCATGAAATTAGCCTGACAACAAGAATATGATGTATCAATAAATAACAACTGAAACTGAGATATGATATGAATGCATGAACATGACTGGGTACAAAATATCAATTAAGTCTGTGAAATGACAACAAGAAACAACCACTATGGGTCTCAACAGTATCGACATAAAGTCTAAACATGATATCTAGCATGATTGACAGTCCAGTTACGTTATCAAATGATGAAAACACATATATCGACAAAATAGGGCCACTATACAGTGCCATGGGAACCACATAGTCCCAATCCACAGGGTGTACGCCCACACACCCGTCACTTCAATACCAATCACTTAACATGAGATTCGGGGTTTCATACCCTCAGCACTATGTTTAGAAGAGTTACTTACTTCGAACAAGCTAATTCCAATACCGAGCAAGCGAAGCCAAAAATGCCATTCCGCGTGTTCCGAACTCCAAACAGCTCGAAACTAACCAAAAACAATTAAAATACATCAAAAATGCTAAAGGAACCAATCCCAATAGAAACAGGTCGAATCTGTAATCAAAAGCCCAAAATTGGCCAAAAAGCCCAACCTGGGCCCGCGCCTTGAAACCCGACAAAAGTCATAAAATCTTTTAACACATTCAATTACGAGTCCAACCATACTTGTTTCACTCAAATCCGACTCAGAAATGATGTTCGAAACTCCAAAATTTACTTTATGAAATTTTAGATAAAACCCCCAAATTTCACTTTGAAATCATCAATCAAATGCCAAAAATAAAGATGGATTCATGAAATATAACATAAATCGAGTATAGAACAGTTACCCCAATCCATATGGTGAAAATCGCCTTCAAAAATTGCCCAAATTTGAGCTACCTAACTCAAAATATGACCAAATGAACAAACCTTCAATATTAAGTACTTTTTCCCAGTTGTTCTACCTCGTTTTACGTGCCAAACGATCCCAAAAAGTTTATTTTAATGCCTCCAATGGATTCCTTGTGAAATTTCAGTCAAGATAGACTTTTGAATCACTCAAGTTGATCTTATAATGAAGGATTTTGGTTTCAATATTTGAAAATGTGAATATTTTTAAATACGCAGTCAGTGGCAATTTCATAATTAATCTAAAAAATCTGGCAACCCATTACTTAGTAAAATGACCATAAAATCCCCATACGATGTCCAAATTCGATGATTCTTTTTGCTACGAGTCCGTAATTATGATATACATCTAATGCTTCAATCAAAACAGAAATCGGAGCTCATTTGTTAAATGAGATATCATTTATGCTTGAAGAAATGGCGTTGAAACAATAGAAAAACGAGCGCAACAGTACCCAAACTTATCTGAAACTCACCCGAGCCCGTCGTGACCCCATAGGAATATACCAAAAAGACCCATAACATAATACAAACTTAATCAAGGCCTCAAATCATGCATAACAACATCGAAACGACGAAACGCTCCTCAAATAAAACTTAATGAACATTCGACTTCCAAAAACTCGCGTCGAAACATATTAAATCAACTCGGAATGAACTCAAATTTTGCACCCAAGTCCGAATAAATTATGTGGAACTACTCGTGCCCCCCCCCCCAAACCACCGAGCGAAGTACAAATTCTCAAACATAAACATCTCGCACCTCAACCATGAAAATCACAAGCCGTTAATGCATAATTGATACCAAGTGCTCATGTGCGCACTGATGGTAGGCTATAATTGCATATTTTAGTCGCTTATTACACTCTAGTTTACTTCACTTTAATTGAGTTTGGTCTTTAATCTCTAGTGTTTTGCACTAATTGTGTGTTTTATGCCTCGTAGGAGTGATTCCGAGCTATATAGATGTTATGGAATGAATTAAAGTTAACTGGAGCTTTGAATTCTGAGTAAAAGACCAAGGAATTAATCTTGGATCGTGTTCGGGGGTCAAATTTGATAGTTAAGAACAAACGAAGACTCGAGGAGGCATATTGTGCACTGTCTAGTAGAATAGATATACCTATTTGCTCTGAACTCTATTTGGGCTATATAATATATGGTTTGAAAGGTAACTCAAAGTGCTACAACTTTCATGTTTTATGTTTTTCCAAATTCCAAAACTAACAGGGTGAATAACGCGGTCGAAACAGAGATCGCGGACCTGACGCGCAAATGGGGCAGAACCTTTTCGATGTGCGCGGCCATTAGCGTGGTCTTAGCGCGGCCGTGCTACTCCAGACCGAAAAACAATCCTTTTTCAAATAGGAGAAGGTATAATTGTTTGGGACCGACCCTACTTGGTATATATAAATGGAAAAATGGTATTTTTAGGAGATTGGACAGGTTTGAGACAAAAATTCGACCTAACAAGGCAGAGACAGAATATGAGCAAGGCGGGGAATTCTTCTACGAGTTTTTTCGTCCTCTTCCTATTTTCATTGTTGGTTATGACTTTTAGTATTGTAGTTTTACATACTATTATGAATATCTAATTTGTTATCTAGGGTTTTGATGGAACCTTTTGTAGGATAAATTCTTGTTATGTTTTTATATAGTTGAGCCGTTGAATTACTCTACTTGTTCAACTACGTGTTTATTGTTGTTGATTGAATGGCCATCGAGTGACTGTGCCTATTTATTATGTGTTTCTTGAGAAATGATACATATTTAGGTGGTGGTTGAACAACATCACTCCTAACGTATGTGAGAAACCAATACACCAGGTTTAAAGGTAGATTTAGAAAGAACAAAGCCTTGACGTGGTCATAATGAGCGGTTAGATAAAGCCAACTAGCTTAGTTCGAGAGAATATGTCTAGTAAATTATCGTAGTTGCTCGAGAAAGAATTAAGGCACCTAAAGTGGTCAGACCAGTAGAGAATACATAGGCGAAATTATAGAAAACATAGTGGGAAGGATTCTGGTAGTTGGGGAAATCATAACTCTAGACCTCCTAAATTTAATCTCCAACCCTTAGTATCTTTAGTTGTTAATTTACTGCTTTAGTTTCTTAGTTAATTAGTTAGATATAAAAATCTTAATCTTTATAACTTAGAAATTTAGTCGAGCTTGTCTTCTTTGCGATGTTGAACAGTTATAGCGAAACCTTAGTTCTCTGTGGGATTCGACTCTGGACTTTTAGACTATATTATATTTCTAGCGACCGCTTATCCTTTTTAGGACTAGAGTTGGGCGTGATCACGCACACGGATGCGTGGAAGGAATTCAAAGAGTTACGCTTCAAGCTGAATCAATGTCGCACAATAAGGAAAGAAAAATGGGAAGTATATCCTAAATGTCCTGTAGCCTCTCAAGGATAGGTATGGACGTCATCATCTCGATCCGCAAGACTCTACTAGACATTTTCTCATGACTTATAGAACCTATGAACCTAGAGCTCTTATACTAATCTGCCACAACCCAAAATCCACTAGTCGTGATGGCACCTAACCCAACCCGCTAGGTAATCCAACAAATTTCTATCCAATTCCAGTATTTTAACAAGGCAACTAAACAAAAGTAATTATTTAAATCTTATACATTTCCCAAGGACTCGTAGTACAAATCATGAGCTTCTAATAATAGAGTTTACCAAGCGAAAATGAAATATATACATAGTCTATTTGAAAAGTACATAAACAGAACTTTATAATCTAAGGCTACCCAAAACAACAGAGGCAACTGCAGTAGGTACACGGGTACATCTTCAACTCCAGCAACCATCAAACACAGAAACAACATCAGCTGACATCTGCACGCAATGTGCAGAAGTGTAGTATCAGTACAACCGACCATATGTACTGAGTAAGTAACAAATCTAACCTTAGGTTGAAAGCAGTGACGAGCTATCACAAGGTCGGGTCTAATACCAGTATTTTATAACAGTTCATAACAGCATAATACAAGTAGAGAAAAGGGGTATCTCAGAAGTAAAAATGCTCAACTCGTTCACAGTTCTAGAAAATAGGCATGCTTTTCAAATATCTTAGTGAAAATTCAATCGTTTTGCCGAAAATGTCAAAAATACAAGTAAGTTTGAAACTATGATTTTTTTCTCAAAATCCTTTCAACAATAAATAAGTTGTTTCATTTTCTTTCCAAATAACAAGTATAAAATACCTCTTTATTCCCATATATCAATGTGCATAATAAGTCATGGATGACGTGATACTATATAGCCTGAGGAAAAATGCATCTCTATGCATGTATGTCATGTGTGCATGCAAATGCCATGTATCTCATGGATGAATCATGTACTCACACTCTTAAAGTACTCAATGTCACTGCTCAATGCTTAGTACACTCAGACACTCGGCGTTGTACAATAACCGCTGCGGTATGCAGCCCGATCCACACACATTTATACTCGACTACGCTCACTAGGGATGTTCAGACTCCGGAGGGGCTATTACAGCCCAAGTGCTATAATCCGCACGGATAACTCACGTGTCATAATATCAATATCTGGATCCGCACGGACAACTCTCGTGCTATTGTATCAATATCCTCATAATTAGGCCCCCAGCCTCACTCAGTCATCAATCTCTCCAGTCACACTCACCGACTCACAGTGTCATGAAACTAGCCCGATAACAAGAATATTATGTATCAATAAATAACAAATCAAAATTGAGATATGATATGGATTCATGAATATGACTGAGTACAAAATATCATTGTAGTCTGTGAAATGATAACAAGAAACGACCATCGAAGACATCACCGTCGTGGACAGTGTAAAAGCCGTACAAAGGCTAACCGGGCAGATAACTGCTTTTGGCCGATTCATTACGAGGTCGTCAGATTGGAGCCATATGTTCTTTTCCCTACTCAAAAAAGAAAAATGATTTTGCATGGACCCTGAAATGTCAGCATGCATTGGAGGAATTGAAGCGATACCTGTCGAGCCTACCCATGCTACACACTCCGAAGGCAGATGAGAAATTGTATTTATACTTGGCGGTGTCTGATGTAGCGGTAAGTAGTGTGTTGGTTCGAGAAAAGCAAGGTACGCAATTCACTGTTTACTACGTAAGTCGGACCTTAGGAGATGCTGAAACTAGATATCCATACGTAGAGAAATGGGCACTTGCATTAATAAGTGCGTTTAGAAAATTAAAACCATATTTCCATATGTGTATTAACTACTCATCCACTCCGAAATGTTTTGCACAAGCCCGAGTTGTCGGGCCGATTGGCCAAATGGGCCATCGAACTTGGCGGGTACGGTATCGAATATCAACCACGACGGCTATTTAGTCTTAAATTTTGGCAGACATCGTGGCTGATTTTATGCCAATCCTCGTACCCGAAGTGGAAAAGGAACTTCTACTAAAATCGAGTACATCATCAGGAGTATGGACCCTCTTCACAGACGGTGCCTCAAATATGAAAGGTTTCGGGCTTGGCATCATTTTGAAGCCACCCACGGGTAGCACTATCATACAATCCATCAAAACTTTCAGGTCGACTAACAATGAGGCCGAGTACGAGGCCATGATTACAGGTCTCGAATTAGCTAAAATCCTGAGAGGGGAGGTCATTGAGGCCAAGTGTTACTCTTTGTTGGTGGTGAACCAAGTGAACAAAAGCTTCAAAGTTCGGGAAGATAGAATGCAAAGGTATTTGGACAAGTTATAGGTGACATTGCACCGCTTCAAGGAGTGGACCTTAGATCACGTGCCCCGAGAACAAAACAGTAAGGCCGATGCACTTGCAAATTTGGCAGCATGCTTAGGACCGGGGGACACCGATTATGTGTGGCGAGAGATCCACGAAGGCACTTGTGGTAACCACTCCGGTGTAGACTCTTTGATTCACAAAATTATTAGAGCATGGTACTACTGGGATAGCATGGAGACTAAGGATTTGTTCGAAAATGCGATAAATGTTGCACCAATGATCCACCAGCCCAGAGAATAACTTCATTCAGTCCTATCCTCGTGGCTATTCATGAAATTGGGGATGGACATTGTCATCCCTCTGCCAACTACACCAGGTAAAGCTAAATTCATTTTATTTATGACTGACTACTTTTCTAAATGGGTGGAAGCACAAGCCTTCGAGAATGTCAGAGAAAAAGAAGTCATAGACTTCATATGGGATTACATCGTGTGTCGATTTGGCATACCCGCTGAAATCGTATACGACAACAGGAAGCAATTCATCGGCAGCAAGGTAACAAAGTTCCTCGAAGAACACAAAATAAAAAGGATCTTATCGACACCATATCACCCAAGTGCAAATAGAAAGGCTGAATTTACGAACAAGACTATTATCCAAAACTTAAAGAAAGGTTGAATGCCGCTAAGGGGATGGGAGAGGTTCTGCCCGAGGTCCTTTAGGCATACCGAACAACATCAAAGTCCAGCACGGGGGCAACTCCGTTCTCCTTGGTATATGGCTCCGAGGCCTTAATCCCAGTCGAGATCTGGGAACCTAGCGCCAGATTTTGGTATGCAACGGAAGAATAAAATCATGAGGCTATGGACACTAGCCCCGAGCTATTGGATGAAAAACGAGAGGCTGCGCTTGTTCGGATGGCTGAAAAGAAGCAAAGAATCGGGAGATATTATAATAGAAGGGCCAACCTTCGCCACTTTGGAATCGGGGACTTAGTTCTAAGGAAAGTCACCCAAAATACTCGAGACACAAATGAAGGGAAACTAGGCCCTAATTGGGAAGGTCCGTATCAAGTCATTGGTATTATCAGAAAGGGATCTTACAAACTCGGCACAATGGAAGGCAAACAATTTCCTAACAATTGGAACGTGTCACTACTAGAACGATATTATTGCTGAGGTGTTCGGTCGAGGCATCAAGGAAAATATTTAACACGAAGATCTTAGGTTTTAAAGCACGCGTTGCACTCTTTTTCCCTCAGTCATATTTTTATCCCAAATGGGTTTTTCTGGCGAGGTTTTTAACGAGGCAACAACTGTGTGATACCTAAGGAAAATTCGACAGTATCCAAGGTTTCTTTTCAATCAACCTCGAATACTGGGGGGCATCACTCTCAGTGATTTTATTCTCGACAAAAATATTTCACGCCAAAAATGGTCTCGATAGGAAAGCTTCGTAATGGGCCAAACGTTCAGATGAACCGTGTCCATATAGAATAATCAAGCCTGATGGCAAAACATGTGACCATATATGAGTTATTTAAAGAAGCATTCTTTCTGCTTCAAACATTTTATGTCTCAAAGAAATTCGCTACTATACGAGCTCCATACTCATGATTCTGTGAGAAACGGCTCAAGGGCCAAAATGCAAATACACATCGGATACTCGGGGACTGTCATCGACGGTCAAACACATTTGAATTATCAAAACCCGGGTTCATAAGACCTCAAAGAGGCACCCCTCGATGTAAAGGCCGAGGCCATCGTACTGGGGACTGGTATTTCGAACAAGTTTGAAATGTTATCGGAAAACAAGTCGAAGAGGCATACCCGAAGACCAAATCCATACTACGGCCAAAACAAAGGCTACGACCAAAATAACGCGGCTCAGAGACGTCTGAATCCTGCAATAAAAATAGGCCTTCAAATTTTTATAAAAATCGGTTAACAAGGGCTACCCTCGGCAAGATAATCAAAGGGCTTCGATAAAATCAGCCCTCGAAAAACCTTAAGAGGTATCGAATTATTCAAATACAAATTTGTGTTGAGGCACAAGAAACAAAAGGGTTTTGATCGACACTAAACCCTCAAAAAGCCCAATGGGGTAAAAAATGTATTTCAAAGCATAAGAAAATTTACTAAGTCTTCAAGCCAAAAAGGGGGAAATAATAGCCATCTCTTAGAGGGCTTAATAGCCCGACTTAAAAGAGCCTAAGGTCCAATACACTTAGGGTTCAAGATCTTGTTCTCACCCCATCTGAACCCAAGAGTTCGATTATCCCAATCCATCAGAGACTCGCCATTATCCAACACAAAGGGTCTATGCCCCAAAGGTTCGAACCTTATTCAAACTCGACCACAACAACTTCAAAGAAACCGTCCGAAACAGAATCTCGAACATACCATTCAAAGAATGAAATTATTGCGATAATTTTAGGGCAAGAAATATTGAGAAGGCATTCAAGGAAATTTCTTCTTTTATATAGACTTAAGAAAGAGATATGTACAAGGATCCGACAAAAGGTTTGACACAAAGGAAAATACAAAAAGAGAAAGAAAATTCCTATCTACACCTAGGGCTGGTCTCTCCTTCGAGAGCAGCCTCCTCTTCAGGCCCCTCTTCGTTATTGGAACTACCTTGGCTACCTTCACCACCATCATCATTGTCGGAGAAGACGAGAAATCTGGCATCGGCTTCCACCGCCTTGCTTGAACTATCTTTTTAGCGAGGTCGAAACCTCGAGCACGAATATCTTCGAGGGCCTCCCTTTGAGATTGGCACCTGGCCAAGTCATTACTCCGCTTTTCAAGGTCAGAAGCTTCCCTCAGCTCCATTTGAGAAGCCTCAGTGTCCCTTAAATACACGGCAACAGTTCATCCCTCGCTTCAACAACCTCGACCCCAGCCTTGGCAAGTTTGACCTCGAGCTCGACAATCCTTACGTCCTGTGCCGAACCTTTCTCTTTAACACCACTGAGCTAGGTCTCAGCCGACGCCAGTTTGGCTAGTGAAACTTTTTTTGCCGCAACAAGGCGGTCCATATTTTCCTTCCACCGATTGCACTCAGCCTTAACTAGATTGTCCACACCTCGAAGATGCCCGATCATCTCCAATTTTCGGTGCATCTAAGACATTGAAGTGTTATCCTTTACAGTTGGGTCGAGAAGACCATACTCTTTCAAAATGATAGTTACCTGCTTGTCTAGCTCAGCATCATTCTCGCGAGCCTTGGTAACGTCTGCCCGAATGTCCTTGAGTTCCTCCTCGTTTTAACTACAAAGGAGCTTTAGGACCTCCCTTCACCCGAGGACTTCTTAAGCCCGGCTTCACATTGGCTCAGGTCAGCCCCAAACCTAGTAAAGTCCTACGCGGAAAAAGAGATATCAGTTAAGGTAAGGGGAGAAAAAGGAAATTGCAACAATAAGAATTAATGCTTACCTTAGAGAAAAGATGTTGGGCTTCTTCTAAGAGGGTAGATGCATTGTTGAGTTCGACATCATCGACCCCAATAAAGCAATCCCGGAAAGGATCATCCTCACTTGGGACTCCTCTTAAGTCAGGTGTTCTCAGGGCCCGGGCTTCCCTTATGGCGTCCACAGAATAAGCCGGTAACGATGGAGATTGACCTATTTCCATGGCCCCGGGCAGATTTCCCGGGGCGCTCTGTTCGACCATGGGGACTTCGAAATGTGTCCTCTTTGGAGTGCTTGTTGAAGGCCGAGAAATAATCTCGACCTCGAGCAATTCGGCGGCGTTGCCCACATCTTTCTTCGGAGTTTCCTCACCACAAGGCATGATTTCTGGTTCGGAGGGTTTGGCAGCCTTGACTGGCTTTTTGGTTCGGGCGACCAGCGTCAACTCCTCGCCCTCATCTTCTTCATCATCTTGAAATTGGTGAACTGAGTCTATGTCCACGTGAATGACATTCCTCCTACGCCTCTGAGTAGTGCCCCTTTTATCTTGGGGGTCGTCGGGCTTCGAAACCCTTTTTCTCTTATTATCTTCCCCTGATTTTTGAACCGGGGACTCGATCCCTTCCCTAGGAGGGGCTGGTATTATTTTAGAGAAATCCCCAATGCCTGCATAAATAAAAACTAGGTAAGAGAAAAGAAATGTCTTGGATAAAGAAAAAAGCATCATGAATTTACCATGATGTTTGTCTTCCAATTTTCCCCTCGCCAAGTCATGCCAGCAGCGTTCGTCATACGAGGTCACAACTAGTTTTCGTACCCAGTCTACAAGATCGGGGACCGCATGGGGCATCCAAGCGACCGCTGTAGATAAAAATAAGGGCGTCATGCAATGCATAATCGAAGTATAGAAAATTAATGGGGAAAAAACTCCACTTACGGTCGGGGTTTCCACTCTTCTGGGAATGGCATTTTCTCCTCGGGGATGATGTCGCGGGTCGTTACTCGAATGAACCGTCTCATCCAGCTCCGATATTTATCCTCGTCATTGCTGGCAAAGAAGGACTTGGTTGACCGCATTGGAGCTTAATCAACCCTCGAAAAAGTTGAGGTCGGTACAAGCGGATAAGATGACTAAGAGTGAATTTGAGCCCTTCGGCCTTGCTGGAGAAGTAGCGAAGCATGATCACTATTCTCCAGAAAGAGGGGTGGATCTGACCGAGGGTAACTTGGTATCCTTAGAGAAGTCGGTCAGGATTGAATCGAGGGGACCCATTGTGAAGGGGTAAGTGTAAACACTTAGGAACCCCTCCACGTGGGTGGTAATGCTCTCCTCGGGGATGGGGATCTGTAACACGACCCCATCCCCCCAAGCACAATCCTTTTTCATAGCCTCGAGGTGTTTCTCTGTTATCGAGTACCTCGAGGCATGTTCACATTGGCCAGGAACCGCGGGGGAATTTAAAATGTTAAAATCCTTCTATATGACGCAGGCGCCGGGAACGATCTCGTGAAGGGCCGGCGCCTTGCCGTCGGCTGGACGTGAAGATGAGGAGGAAGTTTTATCTTTTTGGGGAATGGTTTTTGAAGTTTTCTCCATTACTTCAGGTTAAAAAAAACGAAAAGAGATGAGGTTTGGAGATTTTTGGCATTAAAGGGGCAGAGAAGCAAGTAACGGAGGAGAGAGAGATGAAGAGATGGAGAGATCAGAGAAACTGCAAGAAGGAAGTAAATTCCTTAATTCAAAAGAGGAACCCTGTATTTGTCGGCAAGGGGCGACGGTTCGGCGGCGTTAGTGGCCGACTGCTATTGGCACTCATTTAATATTTTGGGGAAGCGAACTAACGGGACATTTTGAACGCTTACGTCACGGGTATGATGTCATAATCAAGGCCTCCAAAAACCCGAGGCTCAAATCGTTTCTTATCATTTTATTCTAAGAAACGCGGGGACTATCTGTGTATGGTCAAAATCAGGTATGCCCGCTTTAGCTGACTCAAGGAACCAAGTTTCAAAAGTAAGATTGAAATAGGATGGGCTCGAGCCTGATGGCGGAGGTCGAAGCTTGAAGATCCAAGTATCTGATGAATATCAAGGAAAGCATTACCAGCCTCGAGATAATATCGTTGTGGTTTTATAACGGATAAAGCAAGATTCTTGCAATGGCCCAAAGGTCAAGGCCTAAATTCCGGAACGGATTTGTACAAATTCGTACTAGGCAATTAGACAGCTGTCCAATTAGATTCCTTACTGAAAACGGAAATGTACCTTATTTACGACTTCCCTATTATATAAAGAGGAGCTCATTTCATTTGTAAGGACACGAATCATTGGCAAAGGAATATAAATTTTTTACTTTCTTGTTCATTACTCATCCGAATTGTCCTTTAACTTTATTGTCCTTACTTTATCATTCTTGCTCACCTACCTCGAGCCTACCTTAGCCCGAGGTCGAGACTTGTTCGCACACTGGTTTGATTCAGTTTACCTATTCAACTTATGCATTTGATCTCTTCTTTATTAGTTAGCACTGGACTAAATCACATATCTTTAAGACCTCCATACAATTTTAATTCTTACTCGGATTCTAGGGTAAATCACATATCTTTAGGGCATTTGTTCAATTGTGTGATGTCCTTAATTTATGTTCAAGAGCATATTTGAATGTGAGGACTATTTATATTCACTCTTTTGCTTGTTAGTGAGGGCACATGGTCTCATGAACGATTGGTAATGTTGTAAACTTTCTTGTTGGGTAGGTGCGTGAATTGAGAGGGCTTAGTGGTGGCAAGTCGATTCTTGAGGTTTGGTGGTTGCGATTAGGTTGTTGGTATGATTGATTAAATTGTTA